>JBAMBO010003926.1:0-75104 GCA_037044535.1 Lordiphosa magnipectinata
TCGATTTCAGCAACCACAGCAATGTTTTCGGTCGAGCTCACCGATGGTTGGTTTATCCATTCCAGTTTCACCAACTCGTTTCACGAATTGATCCACAAATTGAGTTTTCGGAACATTTTTTTTGTTAAATGTTTTTTTCAAATTTCGCACAGTTTGAGTCGAGAACTCACCACTGTGGAAATATGTTTTAAAAGATTTCCCAACTTTCATCAAGCGAATAGCGACCCATTTCATAAATGTCAAAGTTTTTACTAAATATTATATATTAAATAATATATAGAGGAAAGCTAACTTCGGCTCGACCGAAGTTAATATACCCTTGTAGGTTGTATAATTTATAAAATCAAGGTTTTAAATGATTTTCGTCGAACATTCTTAGCTGAGTTATATCCCAAACTCGGCTATAGATGGCGCCATTACTTTGACCATTTGCTTGCCAGTTTGTTATAAGGCAGCTATACGATATATTCATCCGATTTTTACCCAACTTCCCAAAATTGTGTGGAAACTGATAATACTCATAATTGGAAAGTAAAAAGACGCTACCATTGCAAACAAAAGAGTTTTTCTCACTAGAACTACTTTTTCGACCGATCGTTCCTATGGCAGCTATATGCTATAGTCATCCGATTTGGATCAAACTTGGCAGAATTGTGTGGTAGCATATAGTATTGATCAGTAACAAGTTTGGGAGCGAAAGCATTAAAAACAAAAAAGTTTTTCATACTAAGACTTTTTTTCAGACATATCTTTTGTATGGCAGCTATACTATATAGTTGGCCGATTTTCATAAAACTTGGGTGAATTGTGTAAAAGCATAGAAAACTTATAAATACGAGGATTGGGGGCGTTTGCATTGAAAACAAAATAGTTTTTCTCACTAAAACTAGTTTTTCGACCAATCGTTCCTATGGCAGCTATATGATATAGTCATCCGATTAGGATCAAACTTGGTAGAATTGTGTGGTAACATAAAATATAGATTAGTGACAAGTTTGGGAGCGATAGCATTGAAAACAAAAAAGTTTTTCATACTCAGACTTTTTCTCAGACATATCTTTTGTATGGCAGCTATACTATATAGTTGGCCGATTTTCATAAAACTTAGTGGAATTGTGTAAAAGCATAGAGAACTAATAAATACGAGTATTGGGGGCGTTTTCATTGAAAAAAACAAAAAAGTTTTTCTCACTAAAACTAGTTTTTTGACCAATCGTTCCTATGGCAGCTATGTGCTATAGTCATCCGATCCGGCCGTTTCCGACAAATGTGCAGCGTATTTGTACCAAAAAACTTCGTGCAAAGTTTTGTTACGATAGCCTTAAAACTGACGGAGGAGATAGCATAGAAACAGACGGACGGACATGGTTATATCAACTCAGCTCGTCGCCCTGAACAAGAATATATATAGTTTATAAGCTCGGAAATGAATATTTCTATGCGTTGCAAACTTCTGGGCAAAATTATCATACCCTTGGCAAGGGTATAAAAATATGTATCAAAATTTACTGCACTGTATTTTGGGTCCCGCAGGAATCCTGTCCAGCGCCCATCACTACAAATTAAAATATACAGCCATGCTCCCATTTTCGCTTTCGCAAAAATTTTACGATTTGGTCGCTAAATCGCAAAAGTAGTTGCTCCGAAATTCGCAAATCGCAAAATTTCGGCGATTTAAAACCGGCGACGTCTGAGTCCGTGAAATGAAAAGTAAATGGAAAATGTCGCTACAGTTAAGAGTTGCCTTCCTATGAATCAATTTTTTTAACATTCTTTGACTTTTTTGGGATTGTATTTGTTGACTCTCTTATACAGTTTGGATTAAACTCTTGTGTTAAACAATTTTTTTCCTAACCCTCCCAAACTCTTTCCAAACCTTTCGACAACAACAAGTTGCGATTTGGCTATGGTATATATCGATACATGACTATCGATAACCAATTAAATTGCTAGAGTTGCCCAAGTAGACAGCAGAACGTAAAAAGATACGAAACAATGCTTAAACTTCACATACAAGCTGATTTTTAGTTTTGGGTTAATTATGGTTTTAAATTATTTAACTAAATACCACACAGAACTACAAGCAAGTTTTTGAATTGTAAAAATATGAGCGGCATGGTTGCAAAATGATGACTACGATCGTTGGCAACTCTGTCAGCTGTTTTTAAAGAGTGTTTATTATTGAAACAAGCCAAAAATGTAGGTATTTCGTCATAATTTAAATTTGCCTGTCTAATTTTATTCATTTTGAATATTATTTATTACAGTTATATTTATATTAATTTCACTTGGAATTATTGCAAAACAAACAAATCTGTAATGGCGCTCATCAGCTGTTTTTGTTATGTGGAATGACACAAACCGGTTTGGAAATGAAACATTCAGCTGTTTTTGTTATGTGGAATGACACAAAACGGTTTGGAAATGAAACATTATCGATATCAAAAACTGACGAAATTCGGAGCACACTAAATTGAAATCGTACGAATTTGCTCAAATCGCAATTCGCAAAATTAAGTGAAAACCGGAGCATGGCTGATAATAATAGTTCCGTTTTGCAAAATCCGTCCAACTCAAGCGCTCGGTGCGCCTAAACATGGATCTAAGCTTATTTTCAGCTTAATTATGCCGCAAGAAGCGGGCACATAAGCAAATTCAAAACACGCGCTCACTTTCGAATCAACACTGTGCGCGCCAACAATCGATAGACCATCAGCTGCCGATTACGCACGCCATTGTTTTCGATGACATGCGCTGCCGCTGGCGACTGCGCCGGCAGCCTATAAAACCGGAGCCTGCGCGGTGTGTAAGCCATTTGGTGTGCGGCAGCGGTAGAGTCAACATCATTTGTGGCAGCAGTAGATACCAATCAAAGGGACGAATAGGAAAATTTTCGAGTCTGCCGATGTGTTTGTCTGTGACACGAAAAGAGGTCGTTAGACTTATTGTATTTTTTTTACTTTTTCTGAAAAAAAACAAAAACACTTCATCAGCCTTTGACGGTCAATTGTTTTTTTTTTGTATTTTTTCTACTTTTTGTTTTTATCACTTTAATATCCATTTCGATATTGTACCCAAATTAACGACAATCTTCAGACTGGTCCTTATGTTTTCTTCGGGTATCATCATACTAGCGACAGTTAACTTCAACAGATTCTAAAAAGTGCACATGTGCTTGATGAAGCGGTAAATAGAGCTGTGGTATGTCCAGGTACGGCCTGCTGTGCAGGGGCTGGCCCATTATCTGGCCATGCTCCCAGAGGCGGCCATGACTCAGCGTCACGCCTCGGCCTCGGGCTTCTAGTGCGGCTCCGGCGCCTCCTTCGTCTCGGGCTTCTAGTGCTTCGACTCTGGGTCCTGCGCCTCCTCAGTTCGGGCTCCTACTCCGGCGCCTCCAAAATTGGCCGCAGTGCCTATTCGGGCCAAGGTATGGCCGGTCCCGGCGGCAATAATGCTTGCAGCAACACGCTGTGCGACTCTACATGTATATTCTTTCTCGTGTATAGAATGGCAGACATGTGGGAAGTTTGGTAAATTCCTGAAATACCATAAATTTGATGGTATAATTTAATATTTATGCAAAGTTTTTGTTTTATTGTTTATTGTTATTATTTATAAGTACGATAAGCATTATCGGCTCACGAGTTCATAGTTAGATGAGATCGGAATCAAACATTTGTAAGACAAGTATGGACGCAATTAAATTGTTCTTTTTAAAATATTTTTGTATCCAAGTAAAATCACATTTCAAAGTGTCGGCAGAGTGAACATCATGTGTTGTTGGACTACTTTCTTATCCGATTACCGAAGAGAAATGTATTTACTACTCATAGTGACATTGTATCGCTATTGCTGCTTAAATGGTAAATTGGTAAATTTGGAAGTTTAAAAAAACCAGAGAAGAACTGAAAAATATATAGAAAAATTCACCTTGCCAAACATGTTCAAAACTTGTTTTCTTTCGGAGATGGAATGGATGGGTCGCCGAATGTTTGGTTGTATTTCGCTGGGAATACATAGGTGATGACTTGATGCGTTGGTGGTCTTTAGAGTAGGCTTTCGAATCTTCTTTTTTGAAGTGGTAAAGGAAATGGGAGCACCGTGATTAAGTAAGTCAGCAACTTGGCTGTGGTGGATATCTCATATATAGAGAGAGGGAGAGATGCTCCTTTAGCCTTTATCCCTTTGTTGGTATAAACAGTTCGTTTTTCCTTCCATTGCACCAACAACAATAGCAAAAACTCGATACGGCAACATTAGGTGGCTTTTTGCAAACAATTGAAATGCAAATTGTAATATTAAAAGAAATTCCTTCAAAACTTTAAGGCGCTTTCTTCTTCAGGTGTGACCGTTCAAATTTCTATTTGCATTCTGTTTCTTAAATTGGACTTTGGCAAGTTAACTTGGCTAAACTTCCGCTCTACTACAGTTTTTGATCAGGGTAGTGACAAAAGCAAGTGCGAAGGCCTTTAAAAAGGCCCTAAACTTAACATTATCATCCAAGTGAGTGGTGATTGCTTTATTATAATCTCGGTCCTTTTAGCAGGCATACTAAAATATCAAAGTATTTCAAAATAGTTGGCTTTACTTGGTTGTACAACAATGAATTTCACATAATATTATATTAAGCAACTAAGATTAACTCTTGTTTTATAGATTCCGCCAATGCCTTTTGGGCAAAGTCTTAATGTTCTTATGTAGATAGGTATGTAGTTTCACATCTCTTTCTGCTACATCATTTACAACTGTGAGGTTTTTTTTTTAGCAATTTCTGTTTTTTTTTTGTATTTTTTCTACTGTTGAGCAAGTTTTTTCTTTTGTTTTTATCACTTTAATATCCATCTCGATATTATGTATCTTTTAATTCATTGCTTTTAAATTTAATAAATATATCAAATTAAAATTATATATACTAGAACGGAACAAAGCGATTGTTTTGCGTCTGGAGCGGCGAAGTGCCTGTTGCCTTACATCCACAGTTCGTCGGTTTCTATGAGAAAAGGAAGAAAGCAAAGTAGAGCGTAATCGTTAACACTCTGTGTATCTTGCTGACCTCTTTTTGTATATCTTGAAGACCTGCCTTTGTGTCGGTTGCAAATACCATTGCTGGTTGCTGGCTACGAAATAAATTCTTTATTTTTCTGGTAAAACTCGACATTTTTAAGTTAGATTTTGAGTTATTATACATATATTCGAGCGGAACGAATCGGACGTTTTGCGCCTTACGCGTGTTGAGCGACGTAGTGCCTGTTGCTTTGTTCCCATGGTTCGTCGGTTTCCATAAGCGTTAACACTCTGTGTATCTTGCTGACCCACCTAAGTTTCTGTTTCCATTTAGTAAAGGGTTAATGGGATAAACCCAACATTTTTAATTTAGATTTTCAGTTTAAGTTGTTGGACGTTCGACTGGAGCACAAAATTCTTGATCTTTATGGTAACGCGAAATGGACGCAATTAAATTGTTCTTTTTAAAATATTGAGAATCCAAAGAAAATCACGTTTCAAAGTGCTGGAACATGCGTTCTTGAACTCCCCCAATTACATTATTTCTTTTTTATATAAATATTATAAAAATATCCGAAATTTTGTAATTAATATATGTTGATTATATAGACCTTGAGCCAGCCAGTGGTAAATTTTGACTTAAATCATAAATATTATTATGAAAATGAAACTAAAGCTTAGAATTTTGAAGACGCATTAAGATAACGCTAAGATTTTGCTACGCTTCTCATAGCAGAACTTCTTTAGGTTTATATTTGCGTTTCTCCAACTCGAGAATCTCATCGCTGACCTTCATGTTCAGCGCATTATTATGAGTTTTAACACTCGCTGCACTGAATTGAAGTGAATGTGTATGCTATGACCATTTGCTCCTTTGGCGATTTCAAATACTTCAATATACGTGTACAGTTTTTGACGTTCACACCAAGGTTGGAAATGTCTTTCCGCACTTGATCATCCCATCTTAGTGGTGGGCGACCCCTCCTGCCTTGTCCTCCAAAGTCAGCCGCCTTCGCTTTGTACGTCTTTTTTACTGGAGCTTCTTCATCCATCCGGATTACATGTCCTAACCAGCGCAGCCGCTGTTGCTTTATGCGCTTGACTAGTCTGAAGTCCCTATAGAGCTCATACAGTTCGTGATTCATTCGAATGCGGTATCCATCGCCAACTTTTAAAGGTCCATATATCCTCCAAAGGATTTTTCGCTCGAAAACGCCAATCGCCTCCTCAACCGCTGCTGTCATTGAAACTGTCGGAAAATGAGTTTTAGCTAGAAGGGAATGGTGAGTTTAGCTGTGTAGGCTTCAGAGGTCCGTTGTGATTGCAGCTTATCGGCATTTATATTTCGACGTGTACTAGTACGTGAGGCATGTACCACATTGAGCCGCGTGCGCACTTTGGCTGCAACAAGGTGATGATCCGAGTCCATGTTGGCACCTCGAATCGCACGCACGCACAGTGGTCGGTCCTGTATGAAATTAGCGGCCAAAAATACTTCCACTGGCTAAATCAAATTGAAATTTTTATCTTAGCTTTTTAAAATTATAATATGTAATAAACAATTATATTGTCATAAAAAAAACCACTTTCAACCCCTCTCCTACTAGCCACGACGCTTCGTGGCTATCAAAAAATAACTTAAAAAAGATCTAAAATTTTTCCTTTAACTTTTAACAAATTTATTAAAAAATCAAAACTTAATAGAAAAAATTTAATGGTTCTATAATGATTAATTAAATAATAATATAATAAACATAGTGAATAATGATTAATTAATACAAAAAATATATATATGTAATGTTTACTGAATATTCAAGTAAATCAAACACTGATTTTGATAAAAATTAGTTTTTTTTTTTCATAATAATTTTCGTTGACCGGTAATCAGAGGATCAGTGCTCAAAAGCAATCTATTTATTAAGTCCTGATTTGTAGCTACCCGTGAAATTTTCCTTGTATGATTTAGTCGATACTTCTTTACGTCCTTATTTCTTGCCTCAGCAGCTTCTTCAGAGAGCTCTCCAATTGAGACTAATGCATGTTGAATAATATCAGGAGCGTGAATTAAAATTTTGTGAACTGAGGGAGGAATATAGTACCAGGAATACTTTGTTGTTAGCTCTCGAGCAGTATCTAGAGCAAATTCTCTAAATCGTTCTACATTAATTTTATAACCTGATGATAAGGCTTGTAGTAAAGTTGCGCAATTTTCAATAAGGTGTTGTTCTATGCCAGTTATTTCAGCAGACACTTGAGCTTCATTGAAAAATCTTCTTGCAGTGATCCACCATCACCTGTTCTTGGTTTGTCGACAATTAAACCCAATTTGTTACGAAATTCGCACTGATTAGTTTGTTTCCTTCGTAGAAATTGTTGTTTATTTTCTGAGCCCCTTATTTGCCACTGTTTTATTTCGAGTCTATATGAAACGTGAAGAAAATATTCGAAAAATCTAATGTAGGCATGTAATGGAGACAATCCAAATTCGTAGTGACCTTTTTGGATTTTTTGTTTGAAAGCAGTTGTCGATATCATTCATCTCTGTCGGCTTAGCTTGGCATATGTAGCATTTTGCAGACAAGGTTTCAGTTAAAGGCCTGTTCTGAGAAGCGCGGAAAATTTAGCTCGCTAAATTGCACATAATAAATTTAGCATCCACATAAATTATTAGTGAGCCCATATATAAGTCAAAGAGACCAAATACACTGGTAGTCAGCTGTTTTGTTTTGTTTACAAACAAAAGTTGAAAGTGTTTTTTTTTTTCAAAAATAGTTTAATTAAGCTGGGCAACAGGAACACAGATATGTATGTTGATGGAGGTAGCGGCATCAAATTCCGGTTCAAGGCGTTGGGCGAGGATCAAATTATTGCCCGTTTGAGACACACTTGGAGTAGGTGCAGATCGAGGAGGAGGCCTACAAGTCTATTTTACGGATATTGGGAGATGATATGCGTCCTGCCATCGTCTTAATGGGGTCGAGCATGTCGTCAACAAGGCTGATCTGTTTGAGATGTCGGGCATAATCCCGGACTTCTACTTGAAGGATTATTTGGAAGTCTGCCGTTCGGGCAACTCTTATCGTTTGGAGAAGTATGTACAAGAGATTGGGTCATCCGCCTACAGTGTGGGTCAGCTGAAGCAGTTTGTGGAGTACATAGTGCTTCATGCGGCCCTGACGAATGCCCAGATATGCGACAATATGGGGGGGTAGCACTTTTGATGCTTGATTCAAAATTGGTTGAATATGCATTTCTTTGTAGGAATGCTGCTATCGTCTCCAGGACGGCGGCTCGGAGTATCTGCAAATCATGGATTTGGGCTGTGCCATCATTTTGGCTCTCAAGTGAAACGCAATGCAAATATATTTTTAGTTTTCATACAAAATTATTGTTTTATTTGCCGTAAATTCAAAATCCAGCTCCTGGCGTTCACGTTTGACAGCCACGCCCACACCGCTGGAGCTGGCAATGCTGCCCACAGCAGTCGCATCGCCATCCAACTCTATTTTTAGCTGGTCCGCGGTGGTGGTAAACTGGATGACCGGGTTTGGATGTCACCACCTGTTTGTTTGGCATCCACCGAGTGCGGACGCTTCCGTCCGTTGGCATAGGAGACGATTTTTGGGGTATGGCACTCCAGTGCTGATTTCGTAACTTTCTTGGGCTGATTTGTGGCCCTTAGCTAATAGTTTCCTCACGATTGAATCTCTCGGTGCGTTTTCTTTTGGGTTCATGTTTCTCCTGCATTGTCGATTTTGACGTCAAAAAAATGAGCTGCTTATATTTCCGCCATGGCATCAGCTGTTCATTCAATCCACTCACGACCCACACTGCTATCGATACGTCAACTATCGATAGGCCAATTGTCTATTTATTTAGCGCGTCTCAGAATACAGAAACGAAATTCCGCCGCGGAAAGTTTCCGCCACTGTTTTTTTTATATGGAGTGCGTCATAAAAATTTATTTTCCGCGCTTCTCAGAACAGGCCTTAAGGCATTGCACACTTTGCCATCTACCATAGTTAGCATAAGAATGTGCGGTTGGTAACTGTTTGGAATTTAGTGGGAGCCAATTCATGAATTTTGTTTTTAATATATTGTTCTTCATTTTTTGTTAAAAGAACTGATTCCTTTTGAAATTGAATTCGTATAGGGCGGCAATAGCGAGTGGACGAAGGTCGAGGGTTTTTCCAAATTATTTTGTGCTTCTCATCATTATTTGATTTGGTAATTAATTGAAGAGGGACATATGATGTGATAAACAAATTACTGTCTTCTGCATTACTATTTTCAAATGTTTGTTTATATTCGCTCTACGTACGTAGACAACGCAATAGAATAACACGAATAACACAGTAAGTAGCAAAATGTAGCAGCTGAAATAAAAAACTCGAACTAAGAAAACAATAATTAATAAACAACAAACAAGATTCATTTGAGGGCGAGACGGGGATCACAACTTTATCTTAAACTGAAGTCACAATACATAGTAAAATACACCTTTTTGCACAGGTCACTGATAAAACATTAGTTTTAAAGCAATAGGTCAACATAATTATACATAAAAATCCATAGATATATACTCTTTACCTTTTTTTTCAATATTCATTATTAATTTTGGCGACTTAACGCAATTAAACATTAAATATTAACTTTTTTTGGCAGATGTAACTTGTAAACTTCGTTCACTGCACAGCTTGCAAGTTTTTTTTGTCCCTCTTCTCCTGCTGTTCTTAGCGCGTTTCAAAGGGATAACGGAAAAATGAATTCACCGTTTGTTTTGTTGTTCTTTTATGAATCATTTTTCATACACAGAGTTGCAAATTTCAGATTTTTTTATTTTTATTTTTGGCCTATGAAACCGACCACTGTGCATCTGTCAGAAAATGGGTCTTAGTAAGAACAACGTTTTTGTTTTTAGTTTTATCGTGTTTCAATTCGGTGATTGTTAATTTGAAATGCTTTCAAACATATTCGCGAAATTTTGGTCATAGTCGGCTCACTTTCTGTTGGAAAATGAGTTTTAGTTAGACAAATTTTAAGGCTAGCGTTCTTAAGCTCTGTTATTTCAAAACCAGCTGTCATAGTTTAAGTAAAAATGTTCACAGGTGTTTGAATTAAACTTTGATGCCACCTCATGTGGCTATGACCAGTTCGAACTATGACTTGCCACCCATTGGCCAATAACACAAACAACACCCAATAGAATAGCTTAAGTTTATTACTACGATTACTAAACGACGTATTATAAACTCTATACTAAGAGCAAGAGCTAGAGCTATTTATTTAAACGTGTTGTCTTGCCGCCGAAACTCTTGCAACTGTCCTTCTTCGAGATGGGCGACGTGCTCTCTCTCGATATCAAGCATGGTTATCGATCAATGAGCATCGATATGATAGTGGTGGCAGACAATGGCGGTCAATTCAAATTTCTCGAGCTCGCAACATCCCGCCCACCGTAAAACGGCTCCTAAGTTTTTCCTAAAACATCCAAGACTGCTAGCTTCGAAACCGGGCGCTTCAGAATGCCGGTTGATGTCTGAACTTCAGCTAACCGTTGAAACGGTGTCACGGGCCGAATGCATATCGATTCTTGTGCCAAGAGAGCAAACATCAATACACTCTTACTTTTTGCCCTCGCTCCTTTTGACATACCCTGATAAATGTAATCTTTCAACATTTTCTTGAAGGAAGAAATATTTTTGTATTTACCAAATGTTTTTAATTAAAAATTGTAAATGAAATTTACCAAAAATCGTACAAAAGAATATATCGTCGCCTACACAAAGACCCACCTCAGGTGGAAAGCCCTACAATAATTTCGTTTTATGACAAAACTGTTTTCCTGCTACTGACAATCATATTTTGCTACAAATAAACAATAAAGCACGAGCAGGAAGTAGAAGGCTTTGCATTGTTCGTTCTCCTCTCCCTCTTTTTATTTTTGGCAATTACAAATTTCATTTTACGCATCAAATTTTATGACAAATACTTGAAACGGATTATGTGCAATTGGAAATTAAATTAGAGACCGAAAAGCACAAAAGGGCAACGAGAACTTTTTCAGATTTTGGAAGGCGGGGAGAGCACCGGAGAGCCCGTGGGGGGTGTCGGAATTTCCTATTGCTTGGCTCTCGATAAGCACACAAAACAAACATTTTAATTCCCATTGAGTTCCTTATGGAGCAATTCTCTTCTTTTTTTTTTGTATTTTGTGTGCGTTTTCCTATTTATACAACAAAAGAATGAAAAGCAGCCAAGGAAATTGCGTCGTAATCGAGGCGATGAGCAGGCATTGCTAATGGCCCAACCCCACTCACTCCCTTCTGAGATGCATCCCTCAAGTGTGTTGGTTGTTGTAATCGCCGCACGAATCAAATTACAAGAACAAGACGACCGAACACACAGACAGAGACGAAAGCAATTATGGGGGGGGGAAATGCGTGAGTTCACATATGGCCCCGGAATAAGCCAAACCGCAGGCTGTTCCAATTTTCATAGAGCCTGCAATTTCTTTTTGTTTTTTTTCTGTTTTTTGCATCCTTCGATTAAGTCCCTCAAGTTTTTTGTCTCGAGCTTGTCGCTTGCATTGCAGCAGCAGCAGCAGCTGCTGGTGGCTGTTGCATTGGGTTCGTAAACCTCAACCTATAATTAACTTTACCCAAAGCAAAATGGCAAGCAGACGACAAGTAAACGGACAGACAGTTGCAACTTGCAAGTACTCGATAACTACACTGGGCTACAAGAGGCGGGGTTGGGCATGTAATGTAAGCTTACAATTGTCTTTGAAAGGGGAAAAACAAAAATTGAATCTGCGAGAATTTTTCCCATTTTATTTTGCAGATTATAATCGACTACGAGTACTTTTGCCAATACTCTACTTGTTGACGCTGTGTTTAAAGCTGCAAGGCAAGGAACATTATTACGTAGAAGCGACATCTCATACAAACAATTTTGTATGGCGGGTCTAAGAAATTCGATTTTGAGCAGTTAGCTTACCGTTTTACAACAGTTAGCGAATGATAACTTGTTGTTCTACTACTACTATTTGTTTTCGAATTTTGCCGAATTATTTTAGTCCGAATATGTCATCAAACATTTATAAGTGAAAAATTCAATAACAGGTCAAGCCTTTAACTTGATCTACAAAGTGTAAATGGCTTATTTATAAGAGTATTAATTATATGTATAAAGCATTTTACAATCGGTTATGCTGTTCGAAAGTTATAATGAAAAATAAAAACTGACCTACCAAAAAAATTTAAAATAAGTTTTCATCACAGAAAGCAGATTTTTCTGAAATATATAAAAATCTCGTGTCACATGTTAGTTAGCAAACTCCTCCAAAACGGCTTGACCGATTTTAATGGAAATTTTTTTTTTGTATATATTTGGAAGCTGTAGAAGCAATCACAAGAGGCACGAGCTTTCAACAACAACAATTGGAGCAGAGAGACAAGCGCACCGGACAGATGCTAACACACGCAGAACAATTGACCGACAACGCCAACAAGTACGTCGAGCATTTACATCTGCTTCGTTCCTTCGTCTCGCATTCGAGTATAAACCAAATATCGAATATTTCGCTCATTCGAAAGTTCTGATTGCTGCTATGAACAAAGAAAGTCCCAATTGACATGCGCTCAAATGCAAAAATGATTTCGCCGGGATGTGTTGCGCATCAGTAAAAGTGCAACTACCTGAAATTGAGACGCCACCAGAACCATTGAACGGCTTGCTCATCGTCACGGATCTAGATTCAAACCTGTTTCTGAAGTCCATTCGTAAGGTTTAATTTATGCTTTCAAATGACTTCGTTCGAAGCAACAGAAATAATGCACAATACAGCGGCTATGGTCAGCAATTTAATTCAACGTTCAAAATCAAAAACCAAGTGTACCATAAAGTATGCTCATTCCTTAATGGCCTTCGAAGCCGAAAATGTTTTGCTGCCACGTATTCCAATGATTCTCGCAGACGCCCCAATTGAATTCAAACGCGTCCAATTTCCAGTTAGATTCGCCATGACAATCAATAATTCGCAAGGCCAAAGGATGTCCGTTGGCGGTTTAGATTTGGGCACACCATGTTTTTCACACGGACAGTTATACGTGGGCAAACCTCATAGACTTTTTGAGTTAAAAAACAAAAAAGTTTTATAAACATTATAAACAACAAATCTCATTATAATATGTTTTAAATAGGGTAAAAATTCTGAAAATAATTTTCCCTACACATAATTTTCTTTAATATATGGCGAAAGAAACCTTTGTTTTTAAGTAAAAAAATAAAAAAAAATTTTGAACTTGGCAGCAGTCCAACTACAACAACTGAAACAAGAAAGAAAGTCGGTCAAGCCCGATTATAACATACTCTGTACCCTTTCACTCGCATTTGCTAAGGAGTCAAACGGCCAGTTAACACCCCGCGCACATCGCGGTGCGCTCTCTAAGTTTCTCTCTCTCTCTCTCTCTTTCTCTCTCGCACTAAGATTGCCTGTGTTGAACGGTTAGGGTATGTTGCTGTGGTTGTTGGTAGGGGGGTGTTTGGTGTTAACTGGCCGTTTTTTGCCCATAACTTGAGTATCATTCATCCGATCTTTATCATTCCTTCGCGGGTATTCCATTCCTTCAGCAAATCGATAAATAATTTTGATAACTAGATATGTCTAGAAGGTGCGAGCCATGTATCTCCAAAACTGTAGGAGATATGACGTTTTTTCCAAATTGCTGGGGCGCGAGGGGGCGTGGCAAAAATTGAAAATAAACTTGATCTGCCTGCAAGTATAAGAAATATATGTCCCATACATGTCAAACCTCTATCTCTTACCATCTCTGAGATCTCTTCGTCTCTTCGACAGACAGACAGACAGACGGACATGGCTATATCGACTCGGCTGTTGATGCTGATCAAGAATATATATACTTTATAGGGTCGGAAATGATTCCTTCTCCCTGTTACATACTTTTGCACAAACTTAATATACTCTATGTACCTTCGGTACAGAGTATAAAAATAGAGGAAAGCTAACTTCGGCTCGATCGAAGTTTTTATACTCTTGGAGCTTGTATGATTTATATAAATTAGTCGCCTGATTCCACTGACACAAATATGTACATTCGGCCAAATGTACACATTTTTGACAAGGCGTCCTATATACATTTTCTGTACCCAATTTCTATGCCAGCTATACTATATAGTTGTCCTATTAAAATTGGTGGAATTATGTGAAAGCATAGAAAACTTATAAATACGAGGTTTGGGGACGTTTGCGTTGAAGACAAAAAAGTTTTCTCACTAAAACAACATTTTCGACCGATGGTTCCTATGGCAGCTATATGCTATAGTCATCCGATCTGGCCGGTTCCGACAAATGTGCTGCGTATTTGTACCAAAAGACTTCGTGCAAAGTTGGGTTGAGATAGCTTAAAAACATAGCATAGAAACAGACGGACAGACGGACGGACGGACAGACGGACGAACAGACGGACATAGCTATATCAACTCAGCTCGTCATGCTGTTCAAGATTATATATACTTTATGTAGTCGGAGATGCTTTCTTCCATGCGTTACAAATATCTCGACAATTTTAATATACCCTCTACAAGGGTATAAAAATGGCTATCAATCTGGTTTGTATAGAATTATTCATTTATCTTAAAGCCAAAAGAAACTACAAATGAAAATGTGTTTTTTCAAAACCAGCTACAAGTGACGACAACCAAATGGAACTGTTGGAAGACTTTTCAGTCAGCTTGGAAGCCGAAAAAGCGTAGACTGGACCGCGGCGAGGCCTTAAACTCCCATCTACAGGAGGCAAATCGAATTGCGAGCGAGACAGCAGATAAAATGATTGAGAGCGTAACCGAATCCTAGAGCGGATCGCTACCAACCAAGAGAAGATGTTGGAAATTTTGGCCAAGCAGTCACTTAGTCAATAACAAACTTTATTTATAATTGTACTGATTCGTAAGAATTAAACAAAGATGCTAGAGCACATCGGATCTCATTTGTAACATTTTAAGTCCCTCCTATTAAAAATGTATTAGTATTGGGTTGCTCCTTTTCAACATTTTCAGCCATGGAGGTCCAATTTTCTTGAAAAATGCTATTGTGCGCATTCAAGAATTTGTGCAAAACACAGCAGCACTTAATAATTGCGTTATCCATGCCCTTCCCAAGGCGACGAAATCTTCCTTTAAGGTGCCCAAAAGCATTTTCCACTACGCGTCTAGCTTTTGAGAGAAGATAATTGAATAGTTTTTGCTCCTTCGGTGCTTCTGTGGAAAATGGGTAGGGCTTCATCAAAGATTGCGAGAATCTAATTGCCGAATCTTCAATGAGCATTACGGGGCCTTGCCTGCTACCTATGCATTATGCGTAGGCTTGAAATATAGGGGTTTCATCTATTGCCCGCTTCAGCTGGGATCGCTCATATATTTGCGAGTCGTTACATCGACCAGGAGCGCCAACATTAATGTAAAGAAATTGGTATCGATGGTTTACCAGAGCAAAATGTATTACGGAGTACCACCCTTTATAGTTATAAAAGTCCGTGAAGTCTTGCTTTGGCGGCATCACTTCGTTTTTCGTTTGATTACACCTATTCGAGTTAATGTTCATCTCACTGAAGCACAAATTATCAGTATTTATAATATCAGCTTTTCTTCCATAAGAACAGTTATTGAGCGCGCATTTGGATGATTAAAAAGAAAATCTCGAAAACTTAAATATCGTGATATTAACTCGCCCGTCTTTGCCAATTACACCGTAATGGCCAGTTGCTTGATTCATAATTTTATTTTAATCAACGGTGAGTTTATGTAATGGGATGTGAAGGAAATGAAGTACCAAGTACTGAATCAGAAGCATCGCGCCGAGATGAAGATGAGCCTCAACAGGCAGCCTCACTAGAGGGATCGCGAAAACGGGATTTCATAAAAGATTTGTTGTATTAACCTACATATGTGCATAGAAAAGAAAATATCATATTTTACTTGGATTGACGCAACTAATTCTATACATATGTATCACTTCAGCGAATTAGTCACTTATATTTTGATGTATTTTTATTATTTAGCGGCACATTTGGTGAAGGAACATTTTAAGAGATTCAGTTCTCATTATAGACTAACTTAAATATAACTATTATAAGTCTTATTGTGGTGATTTGGAAAGATACTCCTTTACAAGCTGGTTGCGCTTAGCTTGCAACTTGTTGGACTCCTTCAGAACCTCTCGTAGCTTGCTTAGCTTTTCAGTACGGGACTAATTCACTTCAATAGCCTTTTTGTTGGCGTAGTAACGTTCATTTTCTACAGCACCCTTCCGTTTCCGTTTATTAGGGAAGGGGAAAGCTCAATTGCGCTTCTACCGGAGCGCTGCTGAATTCAATTGCGATAGCGTCATCTCCTACCCTCGAGCTGCTGTTACGCAGGAGCAAGCCCAAAGTCTTCCCATGACAATAGCTGCTCAATATTCTCCTCCTCACCTACTATTGCCAGGTCATTACCTAGAATGGATTCCATTTCGTCGAAAAACTCACACTTGGTGGTTCCGTGGCCAGTGCTTCAAGTTTCGGAATTTCCGGTCAAGTTTGTTAGGAGTTTGCCCAAAAACACCGTGGTCTTCCATTTTGGCCACGATTTGCATCCAAGTCGACTTTTTCTTTTTCTTTGGGTCACGGAAATCAGTCCAAAAAAGGTCAAGCGCTACTGCAAATAACGCTTTCTAACGCTTCTGAAAAAGTGCTAACGCTTAAGGCGTGCGGTGGGCCGTTTTTTTTTTGTTTTGAGCGACTTTGGGGGAAAATGTAGCACTGCGTTCAGCAGATCCTTTTCGATGTATCATTTTTTTCTGATACCTGCTCAGCGATCAATATTCCTGGTGAACACGCCCAATGTCAACACTGAAGACATAGTTTAATTTTTTCGCTACAATTTTACAGCTGAGAAAATTATAAGATATAGTCACCCGGTTTTAACCAAAATTTTCTTAATGCATATAATATTTGCATAATATTTACTGCGCAAAATTTTGTGAAAAAATGTGAATACTAAAAAAGTATTTTTGTTTTGATTTTTGATAATTTCAAGCAGCGATTGTCACGTCTGGGCTACAGGGGCCGAACACATTTCGCTATTCATACCGACACGAGCCGAACGCACGCTGAGGATTGTGCCAAGAGAGCACATTCCTTTTGTGGCCTTATTTAAATGAATATGAAATTTCATATTTCATTTGTAGTGTGTTTAATTACCCCCCCTCTCAACTTTGTAGTCCAGTGTTCTATTACTTTAGTCCGGGCACCATCCTCGCTAGCTTTAGTTGGGTAAAAACTCTTTTGGTCATTGCCAAGTCGTTGTTGTCTTCGCATATCTGCGACGAGCTTGACTGACAGCCACAATGTTATGTTGATGTTGGTTGAGGAGGTCTTCTACCCCTTCCCATTCCACCATTCGCAGTCCCCCCGCACACCTCAACTGAACTCGTTGACTGCAACTCAGTGTTTGGCTGGTTCTTTGGCCGTTTCTTCTACCTTCCTTCTAGCCAGTTCCTTTCGGTTACGTTGCCTGACCAACGACCAGCGGGTTTTAATGTTCCACTTCATTTCTTCTTCATTTTGTTGTTGTCTTTTGTCTTTTTTTTTTTTACCTGAGCCACGGCCCCGGCCCATTGTTATGCTATCCAGGCCTTGGGTCTTCGTTGCTTAATCTGTATGTAATTCAAGTCCCCCCCCAAAACTCAAGATCATGGGCTGATTCTTTAATTTCTTCTTCTTGGTTGCTTAATTTTGTTTTCATTTTGGTTTTCTTGGAGGGCATTTGTTTGATTTACTAACGTCAAGAGATCAAAAACTCATTTGGTTCGATCAGTTTCGTATGTGTGTGCATGTGTGTGTCGTGTGTTGTGTGTGTAGGGGGAAATTTGATCTGAAAATTTCAATTTTTTTTTTATTTATGCCTTTGTTGAAACTGACTTCTTGGCCTTTGGCTTTCTACACTTTGCACTTGATCGAGTTTTTGTTGATTTGGATCAAATAAAAGGGAATGGGGGAACTTTTGTTGGAAGGAATAATTCTATTTTCAAAATATCTTGTATGATTGACAAGCCTTTTAATCGTATCAACTTTTATTAGGATGTGAAAGGGATAATTGTTTAACTTTTTTAAGAAGTTCTTTTCTTCATGAATAATCTGAGACATGAATAACCTGAACATTGTTTCAAATCGGTTAAGTAGTTTGAATACAACTCTCAAAATAAATTGGAAATAATTTATTTTTTGCTCCAAAACGCACGAAATTTCTTCTAGGATAAAACATATTTTCTATTTTTTTAACTTAAGAATCGCATCACTACAAAGTGCCCAAGTACAGGATGAACTCAGCACACTTTTAATTTACGAGTTGAGCGCACAATTGGCGTAGTAAAGTGTACATTTCGATCAATTCCAACAAAAAATTCAAAAATTGTGAATGTGTGCTGTGCCTTGCACAATATTTGCCATGAGTGCCATATTTCGATATTGAGAGATGAAACATAAAGTGCATTGCTTTAAGATGCACAAAGGCACATTATCTGGGCACCGGAAAAAGGTTAGATTTTAAGGAAAGTAAACCATTTAGCAGAAGAAAAAGAAATAGAGGGGCAATGTATGAAACTATATTAAGAACAGGATAAGAATAGCCATTGCTGGCATCGACTACGCAGAGATTTGCAATATCAATGTCAGACGAGGCATTTTCATGTTACCTACCTACTATACCTATATTATAAAGAGAAGAAGATAATGAATTTTTTTGATTTTTTTGGATAAAAATATGTATTTATTTGAATTTTTACAATAAACTTACTTACTTCCAGTAATTTGAAAGGTACCCAATTTTCTTACCAAATATACCTAGGTCAAAAAGTATACCTAGGTAAGGTAAAAGGTATCCGAAATTTCCAGTATCTAGGTAAAGGTAAAGGTAAAAAAAGGTACTTTTAAATGAAAAACCACGGTTCATATATTTATATTAGTAATAAATATTATCTGTACTGGCTTAAATCCAAATATATCGTTTAAAAATAGAGGAAAGCTAACTTCGGCTGGACCGAAGTTTATATACCCTTGCAGCTTGATGGCGCCACCACTTTGAGCATTTGCTTGCCAGTTTGTTATATGGCAGCTATACGATATATTCATCCGATTTTGACCAAACTTCCCAAAATTATGTGGAAACTGTTAATATTCCCCACTGGAACGTATAAAGAAGCTACCATTGAAAACAAAAAAGTTTTTCTCACTAGAACTTCTTTTTCGACCGATAGTTCCTATGGCAGCTATATGCTATAGTCATCCGATTCGGATCAAACTTGGCAAAATAGTGTGTAAGCATATAATATTGATCAGCAACAATTTTGAGAGCAATAGCATTGAAAACAAAAAAGTTTTTTCTACTAAGACTTTTTTTCACAACTATAGTTTGTATGGCAGCTATACTATATAGTTGTCCGATTTTCATCAAACTTGGTGGAATTGTGTAAAAGCATAGAAAACTTGTAAATACGAGGTTTGGGCACGTTTGCGTTGAAGACAAAAAAAGTTTTTCTAACTATAACTTCTTTTTCGACCGAAAGATTCTATGCCAGCTATATGATATAGTCTTCCGATCCGGCTGATTTCAACAAATGTGCTTCGTGTAAAGTTTGGTTAAGATAGCTTTAAAACTGACGGAGGAGATAGCATAGAAACAGTCGGACGGACTGACGGACGGACATGGCTATATCAACTCAGCTCGTCATGCTGATCAAGAATATATATAGACTTTGTGTGGTTGGAGATGCTTTCTTTTTTAATATGCCCTCTACAAGGGTATAAAAACTTAGTGGCAACTTAAAAATGATTTCTTTTACCTGTAATCATTCGATTCCGTAATCACTCAGGCAGATCTCTAATATGTACTTCTCTTCAAGATTTGGTTCAAACTAGGGCTGTCGATTGGATATCCTTTAAGATATATAACTTAGTTTTCTGAAATTTCAAAATATATTATCAAAGCACCTTAGTGGTGAGGTTATTTTTTTTTAACCTTAAAGACTAACTGATTTTGATTACTTATCAAGTGACAGATTGGCCGCGTTCAGCAGAACAACTTGCTCCCTGATCAAGTATAAATTTGCAATTATCTTAATACTGAACTTGAGAGATGCGGCATCATAATAGCCAATTTGATGTATCATGATACAGGAGCATGTATCAAAGAAATAGTACGCTACTTTAATGTGATACTACTCCCTCCAACAGCAGAAACTAATTGATACAACATTTTTTTTCTGATACCTACTCAGGGATCCCATTGATTCTTTTTATAGACGTGTTAATTGTTTGTTGCTCTTTACTAATATTGGTTTGACAATGATTTTAAGAAAGTCCATTGCTTAAACGGATGCCATTCGTTCAGATGGTACTCAACTTCCAGGCGCAATTAAGTATCTAAATGCAATTTCAGACAGCTTGGGTCATTCAACCATATTAGCTCTTCAATAAGCTATTGTGGACTTTATCGAAGTCGTTCATCTCTTTAGAGAATGATTTATCCGTTGAATTTCACTCCTGTGCGACGTCCTTAGTGCCCTCCCAGACTGATTCCTCATCCGCATATGTTCAGCGGCGTAGCGTGGGGTTCTACCGCCCGGGGCGGAAGTCAAATTTGCCGCCCCAACTTAGGTATCTATTTCAGTTTAAGACTTTTTATACCCTTGCAAAAGGGTATTATAATTTTGCCCAGAAGTTTGCAATGCATAGAAATATTCTTATTTCCGACCCCATAAACTATATATATTCTTAATCAGGGCGACGAGCTGAGTCGATTGAGCTTTGTCCGTCCGTCTGTCTGTCTGTCTGTCTGTCCGTCTGTTTCTACGCAAATTAGTCTCTCAGTTTTAAAGCTATCGAGCTGAAATTTTGCATAGAGTCTTCTTTTTACTGCACGCTGCTAATATATCGGAACGGACCGGATCGGATGACTATATCTTAAAGCTGCCATAAGAACCATCGGTCAAAAAATGGGTCTTAGTGAGAAAAACTTTTTTGTTTTCAATGTTAGCGTCCTTAAACTCAGCCATAATTAATATTATATGATTTCAAACAAATATGCAAATTTTGGTCAATATCGGATGATTATATCTTATAGCTGTCATAGGAACCATCGGTCGGAAAATGGGTCTTACTGAGAAAAACTTTTTTTGTTTTCACGTAAATCGTTCTTAAGGTCGTTGATTAATAATATTAAACGCTTTCAAACTAATTTGAAAAATTTGGTCGAAATCGGATGACTATATCTTAAGGCTGCCATAGGACCGATTGGTCGGAAAATGAGTCTTAGTGAGAAAAACTTTTTTGTTTTCAACATTATCGTTCTTAAAGTCGGCGATTGTTAATTTGATATGTTATCAAAAAGATTCGCGAAATTTGGTCGAAATCAGATGTTCATCTGTCGGAAAATGGATTTTAGTTATAGCCTATTTCCACCAAAGAAATGAAGCTTAATGTCTTGAAATGACAAGAAATGAAGAAAATGATATCATTTATTCCATACAAATTGTTGTTGCATAGTGCCCTTCATTTCTTTCATTTCACAAAAATGATGGCATTCGCCACGAAGGAATTTGGTATTTTTTTAAAAAGTACTCGCTACTCTCTGGCACTACTCGTTACTCACTGGAAATAGAAAGTGTCATCACCAATAAACTGTTGATTTAAATTCAAAAAGAAGGCGCAGTTTTGTTTAAAATATAAATTAGTCAAAAAAAGTTGTGTATTTAGCTTTCTGCGTTTACTAAGGGTAATTGCTTTCCTGCCGGGTATGTCTTTTTTTGGGTTAATATTGCAAAAAGTCCCCGTGAGTTTGAAAGTGGCGCATTTTGTTTAAATCCAACCATTCAGCTGTTTTTGTCAACGTGGCATTGCGAATATCAAAATGATGACGATTTGTCAATGGAAACAGCATCATTTTTAGAAATGAAAATGATAAGAAATGAAGCCAGTGTAAAATGGCTATTACATAAGTTTTTTATATTTATGTAAGCGTTCTTAAACTCTGTCATTTCAAATACAGCATTTGCAAGGGTATGAAAACTTCGGCACAGACGAAGTTAGCTTGGCCTTCTCGTTTTGCTTGAAATGCCTCTTGTATTGTATATACTTATACTTTGACAGGGAAGTATTTTTCAGAGGGTGAATCTATATCCTTCAATTGGCAAGGTCTGTGGGATGGATCCTTTGCACTCTCCTTCTTGCTCTGATCCCGTTTATTCTTCTTTGTCTATGGAAACGTCTGGCGAGATTGTTGGGGTGGCACGCTACCTTGTCTAGGTAGCTTGCAGATTGTCTATTTATTGTGTCGCCTACCATTGGGACTCCACAATCTCTTAATGTCTCTGGAGCCATTCGGCTCCAGTAACTAGTCTGAGTATTTTGCCTTGAAAAGTCCTGATTTGGTTCAGGTAGGTGACACCTGGATGGTGCCAGTATAACCTTATAAATAAGGACCTTGTTTATAGATGACATTTTGTGGTTGGCGGTAAGTAGCTAACTCATTCTTATTGCCTTTGTACGTAGTTTTCCAGCTACTTCAGCGACATGTTGCTTAAATGTGAGCCGTTTGTCTAAGGTCCCACCTTGGTATTTGTGCCCGGTTTTAGGTGGTAGAACCTCTCCACGCAGGAAGACGCGACATACTTCTCAGGGTTAACGGAAATATTCCACCTGTAAGTCCAGTTTTCCAACCTTCTCAGATACACTAGAAACACTTATCTCGTGCCATTATCGCAATGTCGTCAGCAAATCTGGCGATTAGAAGGTCCTGAGGGTCTTTAATGAGGATATCGTGCAATGTGGGCATGTCGGAGGACGCTACCTTGAGGTACTCCTTCTCGAATCCTCTTCTTCTGGGATGCAAGGCCATCCTGAACCACTCTAAAGGTCCTGTCACAGAGGAATGATTTAACAATTAAGGGGGGAGCCTGCTTTAGAGGCTTCAAAAAATCGATTTTTTTTTTGCATAAATATCTACCCAAACTATCCAAGAATGTGTCCCTAAAATTTCAGAAGCAAATTCAAAGTATTTTTAAAGTTACAGGAGAAATAGTGAGCAAGCGTCGAGATTTTTTATATACTATTTTTTATATACAAAAACTTTGACGTGCGCTTTCTCGGTTTTCCTAATTGACGGGAAAGATAGGGAAAAAATTAAACCTCCTATCGAAACGAGACAAAATTTATTGTATTCGGGATTAAATTCTCTTCTAGTTGAACCTAAAAAACCTTAAGAAAGTTATGATTAACCCACTTTTTAAACAATGTGAAGTGAATTTGTTTTCTCAAAAAAAATAATTTTTTTTTTAATTTCCGAAAAATTTTTGAATTTCTCACTTTTTGTTCAATTTTCTTGGCTTAACTAGAAGCTATACTATTGAAAATATAACATTTTTTGGGTTTTTTTTGTTTCAGATGGAAATTGCGACCTGCATCTTTCCCGCCGCACGACACATGCACAATCGAGGCGCCTCGGCGAAATGCTTGTACCAGGCATAATATGACATATATTTTAATGAAAAAATTTGAGAAGTCTGTTGAAATATATAACAACAAAACCTGAAAGTTTCGTTTCAATCGAATATTTCTTTCCTTCCCAAAAAAGTCATCGGAAAAATCGATTTTTTGAAGCTTCTAAAGCAGGCTCCCTTAGGAAGATTTGAGGATTGAGGCGTTCCCTTGATCTTATTTAGCGGCATGGAATCCTTATAGGACAAAGTAGACCACCCTGTGCAGCTGTTCCGGTGTGCCGTGCCTCATTCGAAATCCAAATAGAAACTTTGGAATCTTCCGTTTGACTGCTGGCGTTTCCAGGATTCTTCACAGAATACATCTCTCCAGCCGTTTATGGGTCTGTAAGATTCAAGCTCGTCTGGAGGCTTTCCGGGCTTATGTAGCATCACAATATTTGCGCTTTTCCAAGCGCTGGGGAAATAGCGAAGGCGGAGTGCTGCATTAAAGATGAGTATCAAAAATAATATTGCCTTATGAGAGAGCAGTTTATTGTTCTATAATCCATCTCATCTTTCCCACGGGGCTTAGCTGTTCTTAAGGGATCTTATTTCTCCTTTGACCTTCTCAAAGCTGATTGGTGTAGCTGGTAGCGCCATTTGCAGTGGGACTTCCAGTGACTCCTGTACCAATTGGACTCTATCCTCCAGGTTACAGGCAAATGCTTCTGCTCGGTCCTAAGAATGCTTTAGCCTAGATTCAACAGGATTACTGACCGTACATTTTGGTTGAGCCTGCCTTTTGTACCTCCTGGTAAGCCTCCAGAGAGCGTACTTCGAGTCTTCATTTGGAGTAGTATACTGGTATTGTGGCCAGTATCTTTCTGACTCGATTTGCAATCCTCTTGTAGATACATTGGAACTGCGTTTGGTATTAACGAATTGGTAAAAGCTTTTTGAATCGTTACAATAGTTACTCTGTACTCGAGACAGGTAGTTTTAAAAGAATGATTCGGTTACGGGCTTGAAATTTTTCCATAGCAGTTGAGTATTTAAAGAAGTTCGTTGCTTTTCCAGATCTTTTGTAAGCTTTTAAGAGGCGATACTTTACATTTTTTTAGTGTCTAAGGTAGGGCCATTCCGCAAGCCACGCATACGATGTTGCTTTGCGCATACGTTCTACGCGCTCATAGAGCAACAACAATTTCAAATGCGTGCTCTCCTCTCTTTCTTTCCGAGCTAAGGTTTTGTTGTTGGCGCGTGCAACATCATATGTGACTCTCTTCTCTCTCTCCTATGTCTCTGACAAATTAAGCAGCAACAACAATGTTGGCTTTGCCTCGCCTTACGCGCGTGTTCTTGAGACAGCAACGACCACACACAAGCAAAAATCGGGTTTCTGTTTCTATTTCTTGTTGTTGTTATACCTGGAGATATATTTTGTGCATTTGGAAGCTAATGCTGGGCACCCCTGTTCTAAGGCTTGCACTACTCCATGGTAGATTATTCTGAGCGCCTCTTACAACCTCTTGAGTAATGAAGATATTAAATAGCTAGTACAGTTTTGAATAGAACAAATTGATAGCAGTTTCAACACAATTAACTTGATTAAGATATGACCTGCCAAATATCTCTAGAAGATTTGTTACAAACCCAATCCCAGGAAATATTACCAACTTTGATTTGGATTATCAATATTTTTCATTAATGTTTAGTCTCATTTTTAATTAGGGAATTTCTGTGTCAGTGCCACTGCATGACTATTCATTGTTGTAGAAAATTCTTACATCTAGAAGCAAAGATTTCTTTCCCATTTTTCTTCTGAAGAGAATATAAATAAAGAGCTTGGGATTTTCCACCTCCCATTTGGTTATTAATATTCATGGAAAATCGACCAAATTTATGCGTAAAACTGTAAAATTAAAGCAATTACACAAGATAGGCGACTTAGAAAATAGAGAGAGAGAGAGAAGAGCACAACAACAGCCTCTAGATAATTAAGCTAGATTTCGCGTGTTGGGGGGCGTGGCATTAGCGGCACCTGAGGGAGACTTTAGCTATTCGAATTCCGGACGGAGGTCATTTGGTATGCGAAACATGTCCAGACACAGGAGCCGTTGCCGCTAATGCCGCCAATGCCTTGGGCTCTAAATCAGAAATTCAATAAACATTGAAAAAATCAGTAAATCTGTAAAAATATTTACAATGTTTTTTTTTTGTTTTATTTTCCTTTTCTATGCAAAGCGCGTGCCTTCCAGTGGCACAAAAGGTTTTTTTTTGTTTGTAGAGAGAGAGTTTTGTAGTTTTGAGCTTTTGCTTGAAAGCAACAAGAAAACAAGTTTTCAAACTGGTTTCACGGGTGGGGGCAGCAGCAGACTATACAAACATGAACTCAGGCGACACACACAGAAGACGGGCTCAAAAGACTCAAAGAGCTGAGCCCCCCCATCCATCCGCTCCCAGGTAAAACTGGTTAAAAGTAGATCGTTAACAGCGATCGGTTTAAAAACTCAACGAAGTTCCCCAGTTCTTTCTCTCTGCAGTTGGCTCTTTCAACTTGTTTTGAATCGAATTCGAATATGCTAAGAAAGGGGCAAGACACTTGAGATTTTGTTTCTCTTAATTTACAGGTACAAATGAATGGAAGTTACAAGTTTTTTGATGATTTTTCAAGAGGAAAATTTCTTTAAAAACTAATTTTATTTAGACTAAAATTTGGGATTTTTTTTTTTTAAATTTTGGGAGTTTTTACAAGATTTACAAGATTTTGGACCAGTAAAAATGGCAAACTTACCTTGTGTATTTTTGGGCTTAATTCGTTTCGATTGTTCGCTGTTCACCACATTATCAGAGAGCTATTTATGCTGGTAATCGAGGTTTGTATTCAACTTTAGTTAATCTATTTAAGTCAAATTTAATTTTATATACTATAGCATATAGTTGCCATAGGAACCATCGGTCGAAAAAGTAGTTTTAGTGAGAAAAACTTTTTTGTCTTCAACGCAAACGTTCCCAATCCTCGCATTTCTAAATTTTCTATGCTTTTACATAATTCCACCAAGTTTTATCAAAATCGGACAACTATATAGTATAGCTGCCATACAAAAGATATGTCTGAGAAAAAGTCTTAGTAGGAAGAACTTTTTTTTTTTCAATGCTATCGCTCCCAAACCTGTCACTAATCTATATTATATGCTACTACACAATTCAATCAAGTTTGATCCAAATCGGATGACTATAGCATATAGCTGCCATAGGAACCATTGGTCGAAAAAGTAGTTTTAGTGAGAAAAACTTTTTTGTCTTCAACGCAAACGTTCCTAATCCTCGCATTTCTAAGTTTTCTATGCTTTTACATAATTACACCATGTTTTATGAAAATCGGACAACTATATAGTATAGCTGCCATACAAAAGATATGTCTGAAAAAAAGTCTAAGTAGGAAGAACTTTTTTGTTTCCAACGCTTTTGCTCCCAAACTTGTCACTAATCTATGTTATATGTTACTATACAATTCTGCCAAGTTTGATCCAAATCGGATGACTATATCATATAGCTGCCATAGGAACCATCGGTCGAAAAAGTAGTTTTAGTGAGAAAAACTTTTTTGTCTTCAACGCAAACGTTCCTAATCCTCGCATTTCTAAGTTTTCTATGCTTTTACATAATTACACCATGTTTTATGAAAATCGGACAACTATATAGTATAGCTGCCATACAAAAGATATGTCTGAAAAAAAGTCTAAGTAGGAAGAACTTTTTTGTTTCCAACGCTTTTGCTCCCAAACTTGTCACTAATCTATGTTATATGTTACTATACAATTCTGCCAAGTTTGATCCAAGTCGGATGACTATATCATATAGCTGCCATAGGAACCATCGGTCGAAAAAGTAGTTTTAGTGAGAAAAACTTTTTTGTCTTCAACGCAAACGTTCCCAATCCTCGCATTTCAAAATTTTCTATGCTTTTACATAATTTCACCAAGTTTTTTGAAAATCGGACAACTATATAGTATAGCTGCCATACAAAAGATATGTCTGAGAAAAAGTCTAAGTAGGAAGAACTTTTTATACCCGTTACTCGTAGAGTAAAAGGGTATACTAAAGTCGTGCAAATGTATGTAACAGGCAGAAGGAATCATTTCCGACCATATAAAGTATATATATTCTTGATCAGCATCAACAGCCGAGTCGATATAGCCATGTCCGTCTGTCCGTCTGTCCGTCTGTCCGTCCGTCCGTCCGTCTGTATGAACACCTAGATCTCAGAGACTAGAAGAGCTAGAGCAACCAAATTTGAAATGTAGACTCCTATTGTCTGCACGCAGATCAAGTTTATTTTCAATTTTTGCCACGCCCCCTCACGCCCCCGCAATTTGGAAAAAACGTCATATCTCCTACAGTTTTTATGATAGATGGTTCGCACTTTCTAGAGATATCTAGTACTTAAAATTATTTATCGATTTGCTGAAGGAATGATAAAGATCGGATGAACGATACTCAAGTTATGAGCAAAAAACTATCAGTTAACACCCACCACCCACCCCACTCATAACCTAAGCATTGCGTTCAGCAGCAATCTTAGTGAGAGAGAGAGAGAGAGAGAGAGAGAGAGAGAGACGAGTTAAAAAATGTTGCATACTTTTCGGCTGACCCACCTCAGGCATACAGTAAGGCTATTAAACATTTGTTTCCATGAGTAACGGGTATATCGAAGTCGGTTAGAGCCGACTTTAACTTACGCTCTCGTTTGTTTTTAAAACTATCTCTTCCAAACTTGTTACTGATCAATATTTTATGCTTTCACACAATTCTACCAAGTTTGATCCAAATCGGATGACTATATCATATAGTTGCCATAGCAACCATCGGTCGAAAAAGTAGTTCTAGTGAGAAAAACTTTTTTGTCTTCAACGCAAACGTTCCCAATCCTCGAATTTCTAAATTTTCTATGCTTTTTCATAATTCCACCAAGTTTTATGAAAATCGTTTCGTTTTCAATGCTATCGTTCCCAAACTTGTCACTAATCTATGGTATATGCTACTACACAATTCTGCCATGTTTGATCCAAATCGGATGACTATAGCATATAGCTGCCATAGGAACCATCGGTCGAAAAAGTAGTTTTAGTGAGAAAAACTTTTTTGTTTGCAATGGTAGCTTCTTTTTACTTTCCAATTATGAGTATTATCAGTTTCCACACAATTTTGAGAAGTGGGGTAAAAATCGGATGGATACATCGTATAGCTGCCATATAACAAACTGGCAAGCAAATGGTCAAAGTAATGGCGCCATCTGTAGCCGAGTTTGGGAAATAACTCAGCTAAGAATGTTCGACGAAAATCATTTAAAACCTTAATTTTATAAATTATACAACCTACAAGGGTAAATAAACTTCGGTCGAGCCGAAGTTAGCTTTCCTCTATTTTTTGACTTTAAAAACGTCAAATGTCATACGGAAAGCGACTTATATATAGTAAAAACTTTGAGATTTATGAAATGGGTCGCTATTTGCTAGAAGGAAGTTGAGGGAAAATGTTATTTCGCTGATCGTTTGCCAAATACTCGAGTTAAAGGTACGTGACCAATAACTTGAGAAATCGTGTCTTATAAATTTCTTGATTTAGGCCTTGGTGCATCTCCATCGTGTGCGGCGGCCACCATTGACCCCTGGTCGACGCTGTTGCTATCAATCGGTTTCCGCAGCCAGAAGTGGATTACGCTCTGAGAATTCTACGACCATCAGGTTGGCCGTGGTCAATCCTAACGCTCAAAGTGCACCTATACATGTTAATCGGAAGAGTTAGCAGATCGTGTACACACCAGTCTCTAGCCTCGTGACGTCACGTGTTCACCCTGTTACCTACTCGTACTACACTTCTCAACACGTTGGTCTATACGACACTATCCAGTAGCAGAATTTATTTTGGATATTCAACTTTACCCTTTTTCTACCATATTTCTAAATATATCTATAGTAGCAGATAAGTAGGATTAATCATTTCATTATTTAACTCATTCTTGGTATGGTATGTATGCGAAGTACTAGCTCTTATTTTACCTAATTCTTTTAAGTTCATACAGCACACATCCGTCTTCAGGCCTGTCGACTACGATGAAACATGCAGCTGCTTTGTGAGTAAGTACGGCATAGCCGCCCACTGAGAATTGTGAATTAAATACATCCTATATATAACAGCTAATAGTTCCACATTCAGCATACTACATATATTTTGCTTATACATATACCCATTTGAAGAAACAAACTCGCCTATACTTTCTATCAGTAAAAGTAAAATTGGCTCAAACAGCACCTCCAGGAGGGCCAGGGCCAAGCTTCTCTCAATCTCTTGGCGTGTGTGCTTATAATTTTTTGCACAAGAGAAAGGGACCTACAGTTTAACGCCGAATCCGAACGGCAATAGTAAGAGAACTTGCTTTTTCATGGCTAGTTACTTCACAGCTGGCGCCAGTAGCTGGTGAAGGTGATCGGGTGTGTAAAAGCTTTCTTCTAAAGAAAGAAAAAACTTTTTCTATTAGATGGTCCGAGGCGGGATCGAACCCACAACCTCCCGCACCAGCCGCCACACATACGACTGGTACGCCACGCCCGCCCACAATTCTATCAGTACATAAGCCTTTAAGATTGAATTTTGAAGTTTAATTTGTGTTTTTATAACTTTTATATATAAGCTGTTCTCGCCTTGAAATGTATAAATACAGCTTTAGTATAATGAGCACAGTCGACCCCGTAGGCAGAGTACGCCTCCAGTTTGCTGCACACTTGATCGTGTTCGTTACAAGTTCGCAAATTGGGCGGAAGATGAGTATACGGAATCTATCCTGGAAATGTTACGATTAAGTGGAAAACTATGAAGGTGTTATATGACTCTGCCCAATTAAGACTGGAGTATACTTGCTATGGTTGCCCCTCAAACATTATTTATTACATAATTATTGTTATATCTCTATCAATTTAAACATATTTCGATCAAAAATACGTGATTCAACTTCCATTAGGGTATTAAATTGGTTAGGAATAAGCGGAAAGCTTCTGAAGGCATTTTGAAATCACTAAATCCGCAAAAGATTATACAAGCTGAAGTAGTACAAGTATTCAAAATGCAATAATTCTTCTAGCAGAGATATAAAAATGCACAAAATTCAACAAACGATTCTCGATATGGCGACATGGTGATCCGTGTGTCTCTTACTTTGGTGTCTGGTATCTTCAGTTTAGTGCGGAGTAGCCGATGCATGTTTTTTCTGGATGCCTTGGACAATCAGGTTTTTATTTCTGCTCTGATCAGAGAGTCTCTTCTTCTGATCAGAAGATCGTCAGAGTATACAACAGCAGGCAGAGCAAGAACCTGTAACCAGAAGGCCTTAGAATTTCAGGGAGCAAGTATTGTTCGACAGCAGAAGAAGAGTGGCTGCTAGACAATGGCATGGTCCAATAGGCAATACCGTTGGAATTATTGCGGAATTGGAAACTTTCTCAATGGTGAACGCGCTGCTTAAGAACGGCAAATTTCTTTCGGGCTCGAAAATTTTTATTGATAAAGACCTCAGCGTAGAAAGGTAAGAGCATAAGGCTGTCCTAATGCAGTTTAAAAAGATTTGATTTCACTGAATGGCAGATTTACAATTTTCGTAAGAGCGATGAAATTAACGTGGATGGAAAATGGTACCATTTTGAAGTCGCTAAAAATCTCGTGCATACAGGGCAACCTGCAGAACCAATGCTAAGAGAGTTATACTGCACCGCATTGTGGTCGCTAACATACGCAGCACTGCATAGTCGGGCCCGGGTACAACAAAACCAATAAGGAGTAATAGAAATGCCATAAACCAAGCTCCCACCCAAGATAGTATAAGTTCAGAAAATACACATAATATTACGCTTAGGATTCTCTCTTATAATATCGCAGGGCTTAAAAGTAAGCTAATACAAAACAGCCTTTTTTAAATGGTTAACAGATATCAAATCTTCTTCCTATTTGAGACGTTAGTTGAAAACAACACAGAAAACTATGAGCATTATTTCCAGAATTTCGAGCTCTACTAGATTCCGGAGTGCAAGTGGAGGCTGCCTTTATGGTATACATAAAGATTTCAAATGCAAGATGAATTGGTCTTTCAAAAATATTTGGAACAGAGTAGTTGTAGAAATTCACGGGCCTCGAGAGAAGATTTATATTATACCCACGTACCTCAACTGCGCAAGATGGTCAGATGATTATGAGCAGCTCTTCGTCTTTCTTCTACAAGCAGGAATGCAAAATATCATTCTAGTTGGCGACCTAAATGGTAGAATAGGAGAAGAGCAAGTGCTAACAGAAGAGGAAACGGAAAACGCTTGGTCAGCCACACGGAGAGCAGCAAAAGACAAAACAAAGGACACAAAAGGAACAAGAATTATAGAGCTGGGAGAATCTTTTAATCTGTTACTGCTCAATGGCAGATCGCAAAGTGACTCAGAAGGCAAATTTACTTTTATTCGCGGCCAGGCTTGCACAACCATTGATTATTGCATGATTCAGGGAGAATGGTAACAGAGGAACTGTTTTCTGATCATATGCCAATAGAAATAGAAGCGTGTATAAGCGCACACACACAAGCTGAGACCAACAAACTACTACCAAAGCTGAGATGGATGGCAAGATTCACGGAGGAGTACAGTCGGAAACTAGACCGCATTATGAACTGCTCGCCCACAATCCAGTCAGAAAATTGCATCCAGCGTTTAACTGATTGCATTACTGAAGCAGCAAAAGTCATGCAAAAGCCGCATCTAAAAAACTTTAAAGAACCCTGGTACGATAGTGATTGTGAAAAAGCAAGAAAACTTTCAATGCACTGGCTGAGACAGGCGTCGCGCAACAATACACCGGAAAGTAAAGCAAGCTACCTAAGAGAGAATAGGAATTACAATCAACTTAGTGCAGAGAAGCAGCGTTACTATTATCTATATCTACAGATGGCCCTCGATAATATAATATAGCTAAAATTTTTGGAAGATGGTGAGAAAAATAAACGGCTCAAGCGAAAAACGAGGTTTAAACGTCACGTCCGAGAACTTAGCGGAATATTTCAAAGGCCTGCTTTACAGAGAAATAGAGGCACCGCAGTTTATGGATTTACCGCAGTTATGGATTGGACAGACCGCTTACAATTGCAAAAGTGCGCCTTGCCATAAGACAAAATAAAGTAGGAAAAGCCATGAGAAGACAGAGTCCCCACGGAATTTCTGCTGCACGCTTCAGAGACAGAATTTAGATACGGAACTTGCGACATGTGGTCAGTGCTGATCCAAAGTGTCTCGTATACACTGCGGCGGCTGTCCTTTGATGGTGAGCACTCTTTGGGCAGCATACAGAAGCAGACGCGTATTGGAGCAGGGACCACAGATAAACACTGAGAAGGTACTACCGAGTGGTAGCACCGGCACAAGTCCTTGATTGAGGCACTCTCTGGTTGCTCAGGCTACACCTACTCGTCGATTGGTTATGTACGGTGCCGAGTGCTAATTGCACTAAATATACAATGCACTGCCAGATAAAGAGCCGGAGCAACACTGTATATAACACGGAGTTATAACCTCGAGAACACATGAAAACTATTTGTCCGAAATTGAGGTTAAGTCGGGCGACAAAAGCAATAATTGGTTGCTGGCCAGGAAATGTTTGGCCTACCATATATTCGTTGGCAATAGATAATCTTGACCAGATACCGGCCACTATTTATGGTCTTAGACACTGACTAGGGTAATATTTCTGATCAGTCAAACTTTATGCGTCAGTTAGGGTATTTTGGAAACAGCTAAAGTGAAAACGGAAGCCAGAGATGGCTGCTTAACTAGCATGACGGCACGACAAGGGCTGCCAACTTATTTGCATACTAATGATGGCAGATGATAGCGCCTTAACGAGAGTGTGAAATGTGGAATATCGATCATTTCAAGCAGTGAACAGAATTCAAATTCAGCCTGTTGCACCCGAACTCCAGACAAAAGAGCAGCCCATTTACCGCCCTACCGACCTAGGATGACAGACTACAACATACCAGACAACGCACATGGGAAAAGGACTCATAGCGCACGCCACAATCGATCCTCTGCGCCCTATCTTTGAAAATCGAATAATCAGCAAAGATGGAGATGTGAATTGGCCGCCAAGAAGCTCCCCAAGTCCTGCAAGTATTTGGTATTGCACAAGATCCGTGTCCTCCAAGCCAAAGTACTGCGCAGAATATCGAAGGTGCCCCGGTAAATGTGCACGTGAAGAGGCTGGAACAGGAACTAAATGTCCAAATGATAGGAGAGACGGTATTGTCTAACAATCTGCCGAGAGACTCGGAAGACATTACCCAGATCGGCTAGCAAGGCAACTACTTTGCAGAAGAAAACTTTTGGGAATCTTCCATTGGCAACTTTTAAGATGGACGTATCAGAACCAGCCAAGACATCTAACGAACACTAATCCAAGTAAAAACAAGTGGCCGTCCCTTGAATTTGCATAACCAATTGCTGGAGCGCTGTCATGAGAATCGCTGGCCTGACGGACAGATGACTCTGCATAAACATCCGGAGAATTTGCAAAGTCTAATGCTATATTACACTAGAAAAGTTTTATTATTTATCAACGAAAAGTACACCGTAAGTAGAGAAAAATATTTTAAAATAATAATTAATAAGTAAAGAGAAATAAAATCAGGATTTGGTAATGCCACAAGACTATATCCCCGTCTCAACTATCACAATTTCGGTTCATTACGAATCACCAAAGGGGGATTTATGTCTTGAAATACTTCATTCGGAATGGTCGCCAGTAGCAACAGTTGAAAAAATATTGTCTGATTTAAAAATTAAGGAAAAATAAAATAAATGATGCTAATTAGCAGGTCAAGTCCCACATGTTTACTCTATGCACACGTTTAGCAGACTGAAGTTTACTTTATATTTCTGTCGCATCAATTCTTCAAACGCCTGCTTTGTTCTCATTTTCTAACTCGCATACTTTGATTTAGTTTTTCTACTTGTATATATTCTAGCCTAGATTCTTCATAAAATTAGCAATTAATGCTTAGTGTGGCCTACAAAAATTCTAGAACGTTAAAAAGTCGGAAAACAATGTTTTCGCCAATATGTTGGAAACTCGTATTCAGCATGAATGAGTTAAAGATGCTCGGGATACTCACAAATGGTTTTAATTTGTACAACTGTGGAACATTTATAGCTGGAAAGTATAAAGATGCTAGCATTGAATACAAAAAAAGTTTTGTTACACTAGAACTACTTTTTCGACCGATTGTTCCTATGGCAGCTATATGCTATAGTTATCCAATTTGGATCAAACTTGGTAGAATTGTGTGGTAGCATATAATATTGATCAGTAACAAGTTTGGGAGCGATAGCATTAAAAACAACAAAGATTTTCATACTAAGACTTTTTTTCAGACATATCTTTTGTATGGCAGCTATACTATATAGTTGGCCGATTTTCATAAAACTTGGTGGAATTGTGTAAAAGACTAGAGAACTTATAAATACGAGGATTGGGGGCGTTTGCATTGAAAACAAAAAAGTTTTTCTCACTAAAACTAGTTTTTCGACCGATCGTTCCTATGGCAGCTATATGCTATAGTCATCCGATTTGGATCAAACTTGGCAGAATTGTGTGGTAGCATATAATATAGATTTCTGACAAGTTTGGGAGCGATAGCATTAAAAACAAAAAAGTTCTTCCTACTTAGACTTTTTCTCAGACATATCTTTTGTATGGCAGCTATACTATATAGTTCTCCGATTTTCATAAAACTTGGTGGAATTGTGTAAAAGCATAGAAAACTTATCAATACGAGGATTAGGGGCGTTTGCATTGAAAACAAAAAAGTTTTTCTCACTAAGACTAGTTTTTCGACCGATTGTTCCTATGGCAGCTATATGATATAGTCATCCGATTTGGATCAAACTAGGCAGAATTGTGTAGTAGCATATAATATAGATAAGTGACAAGTTTGGGAGCGATAGCATTAAAAACAAATAAGTTTTTCATACTAAGACTTTTTTTCAGACATATATTTTGTATGGCAGCTCTACTATATAGTTGTCCGATTTTCATAAGACTTGGTGGAATTATGTAATAGCATAGAAAACTTAGAAATGCGAGGATTAGGGGCGTTTGCATTGAAAACAAAAAAGTTTTTCTCACTAAAACTAGTTTTTCGACCGATTGTTCCTATGGCAGCTATATGCTATAGTCATCCGATCCGGCCGGTTCCGACAAATGTGCAGCGTATTTGTACCAAAAAACTTCGTGCAAAGTTTGGTTACGATAGCTTTAAAACTGACGTAGGAGATAGCATAAAAACAGACGGACGGACAGACGGACAAAGCTCAATCAACTCAGCTCGTTGCCCTGATCAAGAATATATATAGTTTTTAAGCTAGGAAATGAATATTTCAATGCGTTGCAAACTTCTGGGTAAAATTAGAATACCCTTTGCAAGGGTATAAAAATATTTATCAAAATTTACTTCACTGTATTTTGGGTCCCGCTGGAATCCTGTCCAGCGCCCATCACTACAAATTAAAATATAATAACCATTCAGTTTTGGAAAATCTTTGCTTAACTCAAAAGCTCGGTGCGCTTAAACATGAATCTAAGCTTATTTTCAGCTTAATTATGCTGCAAGAAGCGGGCACATAAGCAAATTCAAAACACGCGCGCACTTTCGAATCAATACTGTGCGCGCCAACAATCGATAGGCCATCAGCGGCCGATTGCGCACGCCATTGTTATTGATGACATGCGCTGCCGCTGGCGACTGCGCCGACAGCCTATAAAACCGGAGCCTGCACGTAGTGTTAGCCACTTGGTGTGCGGCAGCCGTAGAGTCAACATCATTTGTGGCAGCAGTAGATCCCAATTTATTTTTTATTTTAATTTATTGCTTTTAAATTTAATAAATATATCAAATTAAAATTATATATAACTCGAACGAAATAAAGTGGTTGTTTTACGTCTGGAGCGGCGAAGTGCCTGTTGCCTTACATCCACAGTTCGTCGATTTCAATGAGAAAAGGAAGAAAGCAAAGTAAAGAGTAAGCGTTAATACTCTGTGTATCTTGCTGACCTCTTTTTGTATATCTTGAAGACCTGCCTTTGTGTCGGTTGCAAATACCATTGCTGGTTGTTGGCTACGAAATAAATTCCTTATTTTTCTGGTAAAACTCGACATTTTTAAGTTAGATTTTGACTTATTATACATATATTCGAGCGGAACGAATCGAACGTTTTGCGCCTTACGCGTGTTGAGCGACGTAGTGCCTGTTGCTTTGTTCCCATGGTTCGACGGTTTCGATGAGAAACGGAAGAAAGCAAAGTAGAGCGTAAGCGTTAACACTCTGAGTATCTTGCTGACCCACCTCAGTTTGTGTTTCCATTTAGTAATGGGTTAATGGGATAACACCCGACATTTTTAATTTAGATTTTGAGTTCAAGTTGTTGGACGTTCGACTGGGGGACAAAATACTTTATCTTTATGGTAACGCGCAATGGACGCAATCGAATTGTTCTTTTTAAAATATTGAAAATCCAAAGAAAATCACGTTTCAAAGTGCTGGAACATGCCTTCTTAAACTCCCCCCAATTACATTATTTCTTTTTTATATAAATATTATAAAAATATTCGAAATTTTGTAATTAATATATATGTTATAGAATTATACTCAACCATATAGAGCTTGAGCCAGTCAGAGGTAAACTTTGTCTAAAATCATAAATATTATTATGAAAATTAAACTAAAGCTTAGAATTTTGAAGACGCATTAAGATAACGCTACCATTTTGCTACGCTTCTCATAGCAGAACTTCTTTAGGTTTATATTTTGTTTTTCCATTTTGAGTATCTCATCGCTGTCCTTCATGTTCAGCGCATTATTATGGGTTTTAACACTCACTGTACTGAATTGAAGTGAATGTGTATGCTATGACCATTTGCTTCTTTGGCGATTTCAAAGACTTCAATATACGTGTACAATGCGATGTTGTAAATTTTTGTCGAGAAAAAAAAATTGGTTTTCGACGGAACGAAGAGGAAGACTATAGTAGCACTTCTTATCCGGTATTTGTCACCTCTGGAGTTCCCCAGGGTAGCCATCTTGGACCTCTTCTATTCGTGTTATTTATTAATGACCTGCCTAATGTAATTAAGCATTCTCGTGCACTGATGTACGCAGATGACTTAAACATATTCCGGAGCCACAACTTGCCCAACGATTCAGCTTTGCTTCCATGTGGTGCAAACTCTTACAATCTGTTGCATTTAGGGGCAAGTGTAAATCTATGACTTTTTATGGATTCTTATCAACTTGCCCAAGTTGAATCTTTCCATGATCTGGGTATTACCCTCGATCATAAGCTTTCTTTTGGCACTCGCATTGAACTTTCTGTGAATAAAGCCATGGGTTTGCTAGGTTTTATTAAACGTTGGTCTAAGGAGTTCAATGATTTCTACACGACCAAGCTTTTGTTTATATGCCTAGTGAGGCCTTTTTTGGAGTTTGGTTCGTGTATTTGGAACCCTCAATCACTTACCCAGTGTAAACGTAACGAATCTGTCCAGAAGCAGTTCCTTTTGTTTGTCCTTCGCGTTGCGACCCACAGTTGAGACTTCCTCCCTATATTTCTAGACTTAAGCTTTTAAACTTACCTTCACTTGAGCATAGAAGTACTATGTGGGGTTTAATGTTTCTAAACAAGCTTATAAAGGGTAATATTGACGCTGAGTACCTTAATGTCCTTTCAAGACAAACACGAAACTATATTCCCTTGAGGCTTCCTGTTGCTTCTACTTTATATGCCTTTATTTTCTAACAACTATGTCGTCTATTGGTTTGACCGATCTACATTGCCGTTAAAGCCACCCTTCCTTCCGAAATAATTATATCCGAAAATGTTCTCATCATTGAATTCGTGTCAATCCGAATAACATTTCACGATGTTAATATATACGTTTCTTGCTCTTACATCCCTCCTCGATCAGACATTAGTAAATATATGCAACATTTACACTGCTCGCCACTTAAATAGGACACCCTGTATGCTCTCTTTAAAACTGCTCGTAACTCGAAAACGAAATGGTAGAATAACGGTATTTTTTGCATATTATCTTTGTGCAAGCATTCTTCGCTCTTTCTGGTATATTCCAAGTTTTGGAATAGAACCGTTATAAAGATGTTTGCACTTTATGTGAGCAGTCGCAAAAATTCAATGGAATCTTTGCGCCACTTGAATAGAACATGCATTTTATTTGGTCGGTATCGTTGACACGTGCACATAAATTTTGGTTTACTTAAACTTTTTGCTTTAATTGAAGTGTATATAAAATTTTAAAAAATTAAAATGGGGCGTGGCACTTCATTATCTGAGTCGGAGAAAGGGAAAATCCAAGCTTACAAGGATTCTGGCCTTTCTATTGCCAAAATAGCAAAAAAAAAGTCGACAGGAGCCGTCACGAAATAACAAATTTTTTAAATAATGAGGCTAATTATGGTAAAAACATGAAGGGCCGCACCCACAGTGTGCTTACCATCGCGGACATGCGACTTATATTAAGAGAAGCTTCCAATTCGCACCACTCTTTGGCCAAGATAAGGGAAAAATGCAACGTTAAAGCAAGTTTGACAATAATGCGTCCTGAAGACACCTGAAGAGACTAAAAATCAAGAAGAAGCCACCTCTTAACCCGGCTCGGACAACGTTACAACGCCTTGATTTCGCGCGCGCACATGTCACCTGGACTTCGGAGTGGCAACGTGTTGTCTTTTCGGACGAAAAAAAGTTTAATTTGGAGGGCCCCGATGGCTACAGCTACTATTTTCATGATCTTCGAAAAGAACCACACCATCTTGATAAGTTGCACAGCAGTATTATGGTATGGGGGTATTATGGTATGGGGGGCCATTTCCTATTATGGCACCTGTGAGCTTAAATTTATTCCAACCACCATGAATGCGTTGTGTTATAATGGTATATTGAAAGAGGCCTTTCCACACTTCCAAACTCTTTTTGCAAATCTAAAATGGATTTATCAACATGATAATGCCCCTATACATACGGCCCGGATTGTTAAATCGTAGCGAGTAGTAGTATTATAGCGAGCCAAAACGTGGAGTTATTAAACTGGCCACACTATTCACCGGACTTGAATATCATTGAGAATGTGTGGGGATGGCTAACACGTGAAGTATATGGATCAGGTCAGCAATATTCGAGCGTTCCCAAACTAATTGCAGCTATCAAATTAGCATGGGGCTCGATATCGTTGAATTATTTGGGAAAATTGTATGCATCCCTTCCAGACCGAATGTGTGAGGTTTTGGAGAAAAAAGGAGGCACAACACACTATTAAAAACTTGTTTTGGTTTAAAAACATGTTAGTAATTTCTTATTTAAGTAATATTGTTATTTGAAAAGGATTGAAATATTCTTAAATGGTTTTTAGATAAAGTGTCCTATTCAAGTGGTGCAAAATGAAGACTCCAAAATTTGTTACTTATTGGTTAACAATGTTTTTTGTATACTTACAACTTTTGAATAATTTTGTAATTTTCGTCTAATTACTACATTTAAATAAACTTTATAAGAAAACAAAAATTATTTTCCTAGATGGCTTGGTTTAGCAGCAATTAACTATAGAAAATCGACTTTAGAGGTGTCCATTTCAAGTGGCGAGCAGTGTACTCTTCTTCTGTGTATAAAACTTCAGCTCATTACCCTTACTCTATTCCGCAATTGGAAGGCAAGCATTGTGTTGGAAAATCTTAAACTTGTAAAAACTTTCTTCTCTTCTGGTCCGGACGAAGTTCCTAACTGTGTTCTCAAGACTTGTCCACAGTGTGCAACATAGCATAGGGCCTTATTGAGTCGGTGCAGAAGCAATTTCTCCTGTTCGCCTTACGTGGACTAAACTGAGAACAACACCGTTGACTGCCGTCGTATGTGGACAGACTTCGCCTATTAAGCCTACCGTCTCTCCAAGATAGTAGAATCTTTCATCTTTCTTCATAAACTAATAAATGGCCATATTGATTCTTGTTTTCTTTTGAGCCATTTTAATTTTTCAATCCCAGCTAGATCGACCAATTTTCTTAAGAATAAATAGTTCTAATTTCGAATCTCACGAGCCGTTTTGAATTATATACACGTTGTATAACGATTAATACCATTTGTTAAATTCTGAGGGTTCGATGTTGGAAAATGTTTCTAATATTTTGATATACTTTTCTTCCCAGTGATTGTAAATCTTTGCCGCCGCCCACCTGATGTGAGTCGGAGCACATCATAAAAATGTTTTCCTAAATCGGACGGAGGCGGGATTAGGATGAACTACATTTTTAAATAATTTGTATAATTTTTTTTTATTTTATTATTATGTTGACAGCTAAATTTGTCAACTCTATTAAATAAATTAAATGAATAATGGTCCTTTTCGCATTCTGTGTAGGGATTACAATAATATCTTTCCTCTTCTCAGTGTTTGTCGGAGCAGCAACATCTTGAGTGGTCATGATCTCCATGTTAAGGTATAGGGAGTCGCACAACTCATTCTGAAACCTTTTTAGGTCAGATTCAGGGGGCAAAAAAGTATCTCAAAATCTGAAGAGATGCATCATGGTAGAAATGGTGGCAGGTAGGCAGCTCCAACAAGCACCTTGGATGAAATTTTTGGAGACAATGAGTTCCTGCTTCACTAAAACACTTGCTCCTCAGATCAGATCGATAGCAGATATATCTATCCATTTCAAAATAGGACCCTGCGTGTAAAAACGTCTCCGATATAAGTTAAGCTTCTTCTATAAGAAGAATTTTTGCGATTTGATAGCAAATTTGGTCCAAAAGCCGGTTTGAAATCGCAAAAGTTTTGCGAAAGTGAAAACGGGAGCATGGCTGATAATATTAATTTTATTCCTAAAGAGGAAAAGTTTATAATTATTTATATTTTTTCGAATAAAACTTAAAAAAGTATTATTTAAACAGTTTTACATTAAATATAATAAAATAAAAGTTGAACACAAAAAAAATTTTAAGTTAAGTTTTCTTTTAAAAATTAGTTCAATTTGTACTCATAATTTTATACTGAATTGATTTATACAATTTACAAAATTTTACTTAACATTTGTTTATCTACAAGTTCGAAACTCGAAAACGCTAGCAAGTCGCACAAAAAACGCTAGTAAAACGCCACATGTTGCTGGCAACATTTTGGCGCTCTGTGGCAGTTTCGAAAACTGTTAACACCACTGTTAAGCACATTTCTCGCTCTCTTCGGTTTCGAAATGCACGAGCATTTGCCGAACGTTTGTGTGCACTTCGTTTTATTCGAACTTCGTGTCTGTATGTTTCTGCCTACATTTCGTTTTATTCGAATTTCGAACTTTGTAACGAACGGACGTTGTTTTGCTGACAGCGGATTACGTTATTGCATTTTAATCGTGGGTCGTCGTTGTCGTCGTCGTGTGTGCAAAAAAAAACAAAAAAAAAACAACAACAATCAAACAAAATTTAACAATAAATTAAACAAAAATTAGCAAACAAGCAGAAAATTAAACAAAAATTTATAAAGATTTACAAAGAATTGTGCGTGCGTGTGTGTCTGTGTGTGTAACAGCAACAGCTGCGTCATCATCTTGGCCAAAAGCAGCGCAGTCGGCGCAGACGCCGGCTAGGCATCATTAGTTGGCGTCGCCTTCGATCTGCTCGATCTTAGCTTACCTTTATTTTTACCTGTCAAACAGGTTTCCGCGCGCGCGTGTATGTGAGACAGTGTATGTGTGCGTGTGTGTGTTAGCTTCTTGGAAACCTTTCAAGCGTTGTTGTCGCCGTCGTCGTCGTCTACTTGCAATGCTGGTTTTGGTTACCTGATGTTTGTTGCAACAACTCCAGCAACAACAACTAAAACAAAAAAAACAACAACAACAACAGAGTGTGTGTGATTTTGTGCAAAGGCAAAAGCAAAAGCAAACGCCCGATTATAACAGTGAAAAATTGTGTTGAAGAAAAAATGCTTTAAGAGACCTGGGCCACTCTTCAGTACCAGTCTCCAGTCGCCATTTTGGATTTTGAGTTTTGGTTTTTCTTATTCCTATTTTTCCCGCTCCGTTCTAAACACACGCAGAACACACACACATAGAGATTTTTTTAACTATGCTGGGAGCGGGGGAGTAGCCCTGACAGCGTTTTACCGTTGGTGCAAAACTTTCCGCCAAAGTCAACCGTCAACTGCAGCTTAAGCAACGGCAGCCGCCGATAATATCAACAACAACAACGAAAGTTATAAACTTACCCAACCACAAGATGAGCAGCACAACAACAACAGCCCGTAGAAGTTTGAGGAGCTCTCCGACAGCAACAACAGGAGCAGCAGCAGCAGCAGCAGCAGCATCAATGCCAAACGCTTGGAAATTATTTTTAATCGGTAAGTCAACAACTTTTTTCTTGTTCTAGCACCCAGTGCTGAATTTGGCATTGATGAATTCAGGCATCAGTTTTAAAATTTCGCGTATTTTCAGTACTTACCAGGGAAACTCAGCCAAGAAACAGGCCTAAAAATAGAGGTAAAGACCGCCTTAATTAGGACTGTTTGTAAATTGATTCAAATACCGATCCTTATTGAAAAGAAGAGGCTCAAACCCCGCCAAATTGTGAATTTTTATAACTCCGTGTCTTTAACCGTCTTCTTGATAATCTAAACTCTTAAATTTTTGCAATTTGTGAGATTTTTTGGTCCGTTTTGTGGTCTTGAAGTCAAACTAAACTCGAATTTTTGACAAATTTCTCATTTTTTTTTAGTCACTTAACCGACATTATCTATTTACCCTTCTTCAAGGGCCAACTTTTAAATCTTCTCATCAAATTTTGTACATTTTTGATGATTTTTTGGTATGTTTGATCTATTTACACTTCCTATTAATAATCTTAACTATTATAAGAATTTTTGGAAATTTTGTGAATATTTTAAACCGATTGAAAAGTGTTGCCAACGCCTTTTCACAAAAAAAGGACAATTGAACCCAGAAAAAAAGACAAAAGACGGACAGATTTTCTTTAAAAGAATGTTTCCTTATTAATATAATAAAGCTTTAATGAATATCATAATAGTGATTATTAACGACTTTTCTAAATTGTAGAAATTTGAGTTTAGCCGGCTCGAGGTCAAATGAAACCAACAGATGAAAATGCTGTTTTTCCGATATAATTCGGTTCCTCACCGTCCGACGTGGAGTTTTGAATATCTTTATTTTCGATTAATACATATTAATCATATTATCAGCATCGTTTTGGTGTGCCTTCGTTCCAATTAACCGAAGACAACTATCAGGAACTTGATAATTTTTGGCACACATGTTACATGTTATGGCAAAACATTGCTAGTGCCGCCTCCTGACGACAAGCTGCTGATGTTGAAAGTGGCTAAAACGATTTTTTGTTTACCTGTGCGAAGGGCGCTGCATGTTGCATTTGTTTTTATGGTCAATCTTGGGACTTAAACTGCAATTGCAGTATTTGCATCCATCCTTGGCATCTCGGCACATCCAATTCTTTAAATCATGTTCTCTTAACCAAGATTCCTGAAATTTTTGATTGTAAACGTCTTTCGGCATGCGAAATCATTTTTTTTGATATGAAATTTTTGATTTCGCTAGTATTTCGGGGATATCTCCGTACCAAGCTCTACCAACAATTCGCCAACAAAGAGTATGGAGCTGCCAACTCGTTTTTTTGAAATTATGAAACTTGTTTGATAAATGTCCGAGGTACTTTCGAGAATTAAGCCCACAATTAAAAAAAAAATTGAATGCAAAAAACACAAAAACAAAACTAAACTCATTTGAGCCGCGCAATGAACCGATATTCGATACGTTTGATTTCGATTACAAGCAAATAAAACAGGGCTGCATCGATTTAAAAAATGCTTATCGAAGGCGGAAAATCAATATGAAAGCTTTGCCACATAGTTGAAATTGATAAACTGCCTTAGAACAATTAAAGAAGGATGAATAAAGAATAAAAAATAATTAAAAATGACATTTTTTCCGGATAGGGTAAGTTTCAAAAGTTTTCCGGAAATCGGAGTTTCAGAAAGGACAGATCTGTCCGCAAAAAGAATACAAACTTCACCTGTTTTCCCTTCTTTAATTACCAACTATTAAATATTCATGAAAATTTGAACTAATTAGAAAATTTTGCAAATTTTCAACTGTCAATTTACCCGTCTTCATGATTATGTTTTTGGACCGTGCGATCTAATCAATTGCCCTCTATCCAAAAATTTCAAAATTTCTTAATGTTTTGTGCCGTTCAGTCTACAATCAGTTATTTTGGTTGCTGTTTGGTTATTTTCGGACTAAAATATATAAAAAAAAATTGGGCTTTCAACTTATACATAGTGTTTCGTGGGATTTAGGTGTACTTTCGATTGGCATAAAACATATTTTAATAACAGGTATTAATCACAAACTTTTGTGACGGACGCTACAAAATACAGAAGTAACTTTGAAAGTAGAAGGGTGTTTTCGTATTTTTTTTTAGAGAATTTTGCATAATAAGACACACAATATCTTATACCTAAGTGAAAGATGAATATATAAGAGAATTCTAAAACAACTTGTATTAAAAAAGCCCTAAACCCTTTGTGACGCACATTGATTGTTAATGTGTCTTCTGTTATAATGCAAAGCAAAAATTACAGTTAATTGCAACTGTTGAGATCTATAAGCAAAAGATTCATTATTTGACTAAATTTAATAATTAAATCTACAAACTATCTAGATGGCTTTTGAATCATATGTCAAATGTACCTAATGCCAAAATACTTTATATTGTTGTGTTCTCTTATGAATATCAAGCCTTCAAGTCGACTTTCTAAGAAAGAAAATAAAATATAAATATATTACGAGCAATTCAATAGGTTATGGGCCCAGTCCACAAAAAAAAAAAAAATTTATACAATAATAAATATAAAAATCATGGAACGAAGCAAACAAAATATCAAGCCTTTTGATGGAGAAAAATTTGTGATTTGGAAGTTTCAAGTGCGTGCACTGCTGATGGAAAACGATTTACTTAAGGTTGTCGATGAAGAGTGGCTATTGTCAGGAAAACAACTGGTGAATGGATTAAAGGAAACAGGACTGCAAAAAATATTATTATAGAATGCCTTAGCGACTCTATTCTTGGTTTTGCCGGCTCTGATAGTGCTGCAAGACAAATTTTTCATGCATCCTTTTTTTAGCCTTTGTACCCTCAAAAGGATTTTAGATAGCAAAATTAAATGCAATCTATAGGCACTTTTATCGCAAAAAAGTGCAATATTATGTCCAAATGAAAAAAATTGAGCTAGCGCAACCTCGAAACTAAATATTTTCAAACGGGTTATGAATAAATGTAAGATTGGCTTACATTAGTTCAATTTAATTATTAACCTATGAAAATATAAGAAAAAATATACACTCAGAAAAGAATGACCGGCAGAGTTCTAGATCGATCGGAATAAAATTTATACCGTTTTGTACTTAAACTGAGAAAAAAATCAATCTAAAACCATGATTATAATCTTGAAACGAGACGAAACGGTGTCAGAATTCGACAGAGACAAGATAATCTCAATTTAAATCTTAATCCAACAATATTTAATAAAGATCGTTTATACTCAACTTTAAGATGAAACAATTTAATTTTTAAATATGAAAAAAAAAGACAAAAAAATTAAGCATTTTTTATTTTTAGGTGATGGGTGGGAAAGGGGTGTTAGAAGATTTAGTGGTTTTAGTTATTAACATTTTCTTCTTTCTGAAAAACTTCTTTAAATTGTAAATTATTAGTCCGCCGATACTGTGACTTAAACTCAGTACCTTCTACACACTGAAACACTGACACCACCGCTTTACCATCGAGCGTCAATTGTTAGGCTCAACCAGTTGCAGTATAAGAGCTGAGATTTTTGCAGCCAGAGTTCTTATACTGCAACTGGCTGCGATTACCAATTGACTAATCGGCTGTGCCAATGTGTTATTGAACGAAGAGTTCGGGGTTCGAGTCCCAGGAGGGGAGTGGGATGCATTGCAACCGAAAATTGTTTATTTTTGTTTCTTTTTTTAGCAAAATAAATCTATATATATCAAAAAATTTTCAACTGAAGCTTTACAGAAAACTCTAGAATGGTTGATAAGTTGCGAGATGATAAATCTTGTTTTTAAGATTTCTAAGCTCATTTCAAGGTTTCTCAATCTTGATTTTATAAAATTTGCAAGGTTCTTGAAAACGAGATTTTCAATATTTTTTTCTCAGTGTAATATTTCAAGTATGTTTTGTTCTTGGACGTACTTAAATGAAGTACGAAACATTTTAGAATAGAAAAGCGACTGCTAGTCATATTAAATTGATAACCGAAGTTCTTGAATCAAGAACATTTCGTACTTACAGCTAGCTAAAAAATTTGAGAAATTATTGTTCTTAGTTCAAGTACAAACTTTCTTGGATTGAGGACAAAATGAACTTACAAAAAATATTTTAAGTCGAATCTGTTCTCTAAATTCCCTTCTGGAATGAGGGTATATTTCTGACCTAGAGTACAAACATCTTGGTTAGTATTGGTTAATTCATTTCCTCTGGATTTTGCCTAGTTTCAAGAACAAATTGGCAAAGCTTTAGAATTTTATAGACTTAAACTTAGAACGTTTTGTACTTATTTTATGAAGCATTATTTTGTTTCAAGGTGTTTTGGGGTTGACTTTAGAATTCATAAGACTTCGATAAAGCACATTTTGCACTTGTTTTTAGACTAAAACGTGCCATAACAAACTAATAGTATAACCAAAAAGATTTTATAATACCGCAAAACGTACTCAAAATATCCCGAAAATGTCTTAAAACAAGTATTTCGGGATTGAAAAAATCGTACTTGAAATAATAAAAAAGTTTTCGCAATGGAGGCGACACCATGTTGCTAGCAAGATTAAAATGAATAAGCTAAAAGCTCAGGTCAGCAACATGTGTGCGCACCTTCCAAATTATAGGTGTGCTGAATCAAATTCTGTTGTCAGCAAAGCTTTCAGTTCTGCAGTCAGTTCATCTTTTAGCTACATGTGTGCGCGGGCCCTTAGAGCTTAGGTCTAACTCTCATGACTCAAGTGCAAGAATCTCAGTAATGTTCGGTTAAGGTTCAATCGAAATGCTGAGCACTTATGAAACCAAAAACTATTAATGGAAGCACATGTCTTGCAAGATGGAGTGAAGCAACGTTGTAGCCTGATCGGTCCAGATGGTCCAGAGCATCCGTTCAGTCGTCGCCATTCTTGTGAAGGCGCTTATGTTATGTTTTCCTATAAAAAAAATAATCTCGCAGCTTCGATTTTGACAGGTTTTTTTTGTCGTTAAGTTCGGTATAATCAAGTAATGGACTATTTAATAAGGACTGATTGGAAAGAATATATAGAATATGCTGGAACTTTTGCTAGAGTATCAAAAATTCGATACAAAGTTCGTATTTTCTTTACTTGTTTTCTTTTTATTTACCCTTTTTAATGTCTTTTTAATTATTTGTCACTGTTCTTTTCCTTGCAAAACTAATAATGCCCTGGAGGGGCGTTGGTTATGTTCTTTCTGTGTGTGTCTGCTTGAAAAAGCTCCACAGAGAGTTCATTGATTTTTGACTTCCACTTTGTAGTTGAGGTTTATCAGCCTCATAAAAGTGTTTATTTTTCGTTGTGTCAAACATCCAATTAAAATGTCAATTTAACACGTTTTATTTATTAAAGCGGGTCCCCTCCGCCTCAACCTAATCACTGACAAATGACTAAAGTGTTGATGCATAGTGGGTGGCTATTTTTGGCTCGGTTTTTGTTTTTGTCCTGCCAACAGTTGTTTGACAAGTATTAAAAAAGCATTTTGCTAGGAATAACAAAACTTTTTGAAGCGTGCCAAATAAAAGTTTTGCCCAAGACCAGTTTTTTCTATCTAAGCTCTATGCTTCTCATCGAACGGTAAAAATCTGTCAATTGACCATGGAGGAAAATAACAAAAGACAAACAAACTTCACGTGACATGGCAAGCCATAACAACAGCCGTAAAAACTAAGAAAAAAAAAAGTAAGAACCCAGGTGCGTGAAGGAAGCTGCATTGCAAAAGGGGTGGGTAGGTGTGTGCTGCTGCAGCAGCTGTCATAAACCAAACTTCTGGACAGCAAACTACCAAGCGAAGCGGATAAAATAGATTGAGTTGAAGATGGTTTTTTTTCAACCAATGAGCAATTGTGTAAAGTATTCTTAACTTTGATTGTTTTCGTTTATAAAACTCAAAGTTCATAAATAATATTGAAAAAGGATGGAAAATAATTAGCCTTTATTCGAACAGAAAGAGTTAATAATATGATGGGCGTCTCAAGGCACTTTTTTTTAATAAGAAAATCTGTTTGGTTTTTAATTAGAAATTGGGGAAAATGCAACTGTTCAACAGCTGTGAAATAAGTCACCAAAACTACGAAAATGAGTCAACTAATCAGATGTTTGTGTCTTTGTGTCTAACAACAAATCAACTTTTACACATTGAATTAAGCATAAATGAATGGGATAGCAATTCTAATTGAAGTCCATTCTTAATGGAGATTTAAAATGTATTTTGACAATAAATAAAAAACCACAAGTTGGTGGTTAGGAAGTGATTTTTTTGTTGATTTCTAACTGTGCAAATTTATTTTGATTAGTTGTGCAAAATTATATAGCGTAAATTATCGCCGACAAATGCAAATGACAAAATATGCTACTTTTTCTACATTTTCCATTACTTTTCGAAGTGTATCGGTCTGAAAAACGGTCATTTTTAGGGCTTTGGCATAAACTTTTGACTTCAAGTAACTCCACAAGAAAAATTCTGTAAGTGTTAGGTCGGACGATCAAGGAATCCAATCAAAATCACCCTTTTTTTTAAAGTAGGCTACCGAGTAACAATGGATGAAATAGTCAGTGCTCAGTGGCGCCGTACTGTTGAAACCAATAGTTTTCCATGACTTTAGGCAACATTAAATCCGTTATGATGAACTGAAAACGCTTTTTATTGATGTTTACGCCCGCAATGATGCAATTTTCACATAAATTCCAGCCCGAACAGTCAGTTATTGGTTGTGAAAAGGTTTCCCGTGAATTATTTGAGTACTTTTATACTCCCAAAAAAAAGTAAAAATCATCAAAATGACACTATTTAGTCATCAATTTTAAACTATTGAGTATCAAATTCTGTTTAATACTCCAAGTATCAAGTTGATATTTTCAAAAGTATTAAAATGATATTTCAAGGATTTCAAATTGATACTAACTTGTATCAGGTTGACACTTTTAATACACTTGTATAGGGTATTTTAGGAAGGAATCATCTCCGACCACATAAAGTATATATATTCTTGATCAGCATGACGAGCTGAGTTGATATAGCCATGTCCGTCTGCCCGTCCGTCTGTTTCTATGCAATCTTCTCCGTCAGTTTTAAAGCTATCTTAACCAAACTTTGCACGAAGCCTTTTGGTACAAATACGCTGCACTTTTGTCGCAACCGGCCGGATCGGATGAATATAACATATAGCTGCCATGAGAAAAACTTTTTTGTTTTAAATTCAAACGTCCCCAAACCTCGTATTTATAAGTTTTCTATGCTTTCACATAATTCCACCAAGTTTTAAGAAAATCGGACAATTATATAGTATAGCTGCCATACAAAAGATATGTCTGAAAAAAAGTCTTAGTAGGAAAAACTTGTTTGTTTTCAATACTATCGCTCTTAAACTTGTTACTTGTGAATACTATATGCTTACCCACAATTCTACCAAGTTTGATTCAAATCGGATGACTATAGCATATAGCTACCATAGGAGCGATCGGTCGAAAAAGGAGTTATAGTGAGAAAAACTTTTTTGTTTTCTATGGTAGCATTTTTATACTTTCCAGCTATGAATATTATCGGTTTCCACACAATTTAGGGGAATTTGGTTAAAATCGGATAATTTGTATTAATTTTTTATTCTCGATTCTGGATTATTTTAATATTTTTATACTCTGTACCAAAGGTACACAGAGTATATTAAGTTTGTGCAAAAGTATGTAACAGGGAGAATGAAGCATTTCCAAACCTATAAAGTATATATAATATCTCATGAAGGTACGAACCACCTATCTACAAAACTGTGAGAGATATGAGAAAATAAAGCAAGTATAATGAGTTTTTGTCCTATATATGTCAAACCTCTATATTCATACGGACGGACTGACGGACATGGCTATATCGACTCGACTGTTGATGCTGATCAAGAATATATATTTTTTTACAACCTTAGAATATATGAACCAATGTTCGACAAACTAACGAACCAGTCCAGATGTTTTTGAACTTCGGTAACGAAACTTTTGAAGAATTTTAAAGGTTTGCAGCCTTGGTATCGAGTACCTACGTTTTGTTACTTTTTCGCACAGTTTTGATAGTTTTGTAAAAGAAAACTTCGGATAAGTGCTAAGAATAATGAAAAGAATTCGAAGGAGCACTAAGAAATCGGACTGCAATTTTGATTGAACGCAGTTTTGCGTACTAAGATTTTAGTTGTTCAATAGTTGTCCAGGTTGTATAACAAAATCCGTTATCATGGCACAATAACTTTCTCAATTGAAGCTCTAATGCAGTGGTGTCCAAAATGCCAAAACCCCATCCCATTAGATAGGAACTCATAATTCTATCGGGGTCGCAGCTGACACACGTATAGAGAGCGAGAGAGAGAATACGTTTGTTCTATAAATATCACGCTTGGCAGCTTGCTCTCTTACGATGCGATTGATTGGCATTTTGTTCTCTCACGAGGCATTTGTTCGTTTGCTTGTTGCTCATGTTAAAATGTCAACATGTTTACTTTGTGTTTCGCTGCTACGCACACAAGCGCTCTCATCATTCAATTTTCGCCAAACCAAATTAAAATTTTTCCTTCAATCCATCTTCTTTGAAAAAGTGTATAAAATCCAAGCTATACACGTCTGCTTCCGTTTTCGATCTCGATCAAATCGTGCGAAATCGGGATTCAAAAACGTTAATAAACTTCAATAACCCATATAACTTCATACGACCCCCTTGATGTCAAAACGTTTCGGTAGAACTCTTTAATCGTTCCTTTAGAACAGGGGCCGGCAAAACACACATGCACATTTTGGCGTTGCGTGTGTGTGTTTACATCTTTGTTGTTGCAAAAGAAAGCAGTATAAGCTCGTTTACTGTTGGTGTGTCGACGTCGCTGCCGCAGAGCCCTGTTCAATACACTGGAGACTGAGACGTGCCGGACTTTGCTTTAGAAGAACACAAGCCAAAAGCTTAAGAAAAGCATGTCTGCCATTTGGGCTGTAAATCCAAATATTTTTATATATTTTGGTTGCCGAAAGGGTTCAGATTGTGCGAAAGAGAAAAAATTTCTCTTTGTCAACATACGCCAAATCTTAAACTGGCTTTGCGGTCTCTTTAAGAACTCTACTTTAAGATTGCGTTTTTCTTGATTTCCAATCTTTGGCTCACACTTTAAGTTCATTAATTTGCTAAATTCCATGTCCCACCGATAATAATGAACCTTTTCTTTAAACACTTGATACCAAAGTGTCTACCAATTTGGCAGTTTCTTCCTGGAAAAAATTATGCATTGACTGACAAAAACAGGATACTTAAGACGCAGTCACTCACTCACATTGCTTTGTTGTTTTTTCTTTTTCTTTATTTATTTTCGTCGTCTACCTGCTTTTCATTTCATTTCCTTTTCCTTCAGCCGCCCCTTTTCCCTGCTCTACCCTGGGCATGTTCTGCGCGTGAATTATGATTGTAGCTAGTTTTTCCACATTATTTTTTTTTCTGGCACATCCTTTTCCAGAGACACACACACAAAACATCGTGCCGCGTACAGCACGTTCTTTCAATGCAACGAAAAACATAAAATGTGCAACTGCTGCAACTTTGAAATTAAAATAAATTAAACAAATATTTTGTTTGTTTGAAATTTACGTGCAAATTCAGCGACGTGTGCGGAAATACAAAATAAAATACACAAACAACACACACACACACAAAAAAAACCTGAAGAGTAGTGTGGAGGGTAGCAACAGCTGCAAAAACGAAACCAAATGAATCCTGCTATCCTGGGACGTTGGACCTCTCTGTACAATTTGCATTTTGGAAACAAAGCTGCAGGGATCAGGGCTCTGGCGCTGCCAAATACAAAACTGGGTATCTTGGTTAGTTAGTTAAATCATCACTCAATCACTTTCAACTAGCCCAATTCAAAGTACTTTTATACAGATGCAGCGAAAAATGTACTACCTGCACTTGTGTTGGGGCATTTTGTGTGTGCTTAAGCGAGAGAGCGTAAACAAACACACACACACACACTCTGAAAGGGTGCTGCAACATATGTGTGTGTGTGTGTGAGGGGGAAAATGTTGGCATGTATTTGAATTTGAATGTTTAAAGGGATATTTTTAGTCGTTTTCAGTTTTGTCTTTAATTTTAAAGAAAGCAAAACTTAATGGTGGCAGTAGAAGTATCTTTACTTTTCACAGTTTTGATTTTTATCAAGAGGCGGCTAGAGGACCCTACAAAATTGTATATCTTTATATGTGAGTCCTTTTAATAATTTAGTTGATTTTGTTAAACAAATTACAAGTATGTTTTTAGAGACATGAAGACTGGGTACTTTTTAGTGATAATAAGGTGACAAAAGAAGAAGAAGAAGAGAGAGACGTCAGTGATATGAACGGAACCGCATCGTTTTCATATGCAGCTTGATGCGAGGTTCGTTTCACAAGCAAGGTTCACAACCAGCTTGCATCCTTGACACTGAAACACTTACCTTTCTTTCTACTGAAACGAGTAACTTACAAGAGAAATTAGTTTATAATTCCTTGAAAATATATTGACTGATGTAATGATATAAAGACTAGAAATTTTGCACAACTTAGTAAAATAAGCAAGTTATTATTAGACCCCGGATTTAAGGCAAAATCATATTTTGAACGGGTGGAAATTTTAAGTTAAATTCTTAGGTTAAATTCTGAATATGCAATTTCTGTGCAATCAGAACTTATTTTCATTCACTCGTTCAAAATATGATTTCGGGGTTGTTTTGACAGCCGTCTGCTTGCGCACAGAACTAAGATATCTCAGAGATGGTAGAAGATAGAGGCTTGACATGTACATACACTCCGCTCCAGCAATTTGGAAAATATGTCCCCTAGTTTTGAAGATAGATTGTTCGTAACTTCTACATATATTTAGTAATCAAGATTCTTTATCGATTTGCCGGAAAAATGATAAAGATCGGAGGAACTCTACTCAAGTTATGACCAAAAGAATGTTCGCTGCCACTGCGCTAGCTTTCCATATGGTCACTGTAGTGGCGCCATGTATTGGTCAGTTTTTAAAATCGCTCAATCAGCATGGTTCAAAGCAAGTTATGGCGCCATTTAAGGTTCAAGGTATGACCAAAAGAAAGTTCGCTGCCACAGCGCAGTATATGCGCTGCTACTGCAGTTACAAAGAATTGCCTTGACCGCCTTTCTGAATTGTTTTTTTTCTAACTTTTTGGATAGAATCTGAATTAACGGTTATGGAAGCGAAGGTCTTACTAGAGAGTTTCAAGCTAAAGAATTTGTCGGTAAAGGAACTTCAAGCTCATCAAAATATCGCAAAACTAACTGTAGACTTAGGGTCGATTGCATCTCTTGTTAAGATAGCTCAGATAAACGTTCTTAAATGCATTGGCTCATCCCACTTTATCCAAATGTATCAAAATCGCAAAACTAGGAAACAAAATTAAGAATGCCCCATTTGTTTTAAGAATTTTCAATACCAAGAAGAACAGAATTTCTTGATGCCCTCATTAGTAGTAATCTTTATGTAAATTATGGTAGTATAAAGGATCGATGTTCCACCAAAAGTGGGAGTACAAACTATTTAAACTCACACAATCAAGCATTGCGCTGGTGTGCGTAGCAGCGAAACACGACGTAAACATGTTGACATTTCAACATGAGCAACAAGTAAACAAACAAATGCCTCGTGAGAGATCAAAAAGCCAAGAACAAGCCGCCGAGCGTGCGATTTATAGAACACACGTATTCTCTCTCTCTCTATACCAAAGTTCGGCGCCTCCCTATCTGAAGTGTATACGACTTCGCTCTGCGGCAACCACGTCGACACACCGACAGTATACGTGCTCATATTGCTCTCTTTTGCAACAACAAAGAAATGCTAAATGAGCGCGCTCTCGCGTTGTTAAACACACACACGCAACGCCAAAATGAGCATGTGTGCTTTGCCGGCCCCTGCTCTATACGTATGTCGGCAGCATTATGAGTTCCTATCCCATGGGATAGACTTTTGGCATTTTGGACACCACTGATTTAAACAAAGAGTATTTTATTCGACATCAGTCGATAGCCGCGCGCATCAGCCTTTGTTTTGCTTTGCTGTCTAAACTACTACAACTGGTTTCTCGCCTCGTTCCCAGAGACCAGATCGTCCGGTTACGCATCATCGGCGTTGCGCAGTGGGTTTACAGGTTATCCTTTTCTTTTTGTAAAACGAACCATTTATAATTCTATTTCTGCAGTTGACTAATTGTATTCAATCTTCCTCTCATGAGTCGATAAATATTCCTTGCCTAACAACATTGTTCTATGCCAGAGATGGGCGCGTCGTGTCGTTCCAATGCACACGAGGCAGCGTGTGCATAGGACCTCTGCCGCGGCCGACTGCACAAAATCACACGTACGCTATAAGCATTGAAAGCTATTTATAGAACACGAATGCGGCGCTCGCAAATTGTGCTTGTATGCGTGTGAAAAGGGTGACGATATGTGTGCATGCCCATCTCTGTTCTATGCTCTCGTAGTAGTGTGCATTTACCGATGAAATGAATAAGGTTTTCCTGCCAATTGCATAGAGTGTAGTTTGTATCTGAGTTATATTCCGCTTGATATTTAGTCCCAAATGCTCGCCAGTCTCCTTCAGTGCTTTTTGAACTCCCTGATCTTGTGCTGATCGAAGTTTATTCAAAGCCATCAGAGTTTACATTAGCTAAAAGAAGAAGAAAGAAGGACTTTTATTTCGCGTCCGTTTATCAAGATGCTTTGTAGTCCTCTAAGTCGTTTAGTTATAAGGAGAAGAGAACTGGACTTAAGGGGGAATCTTGCTAGACTCCAGACTCTGTGGGAAACCACCATTTCCTGGAGCGTGCTTAAAGATTTCGTCGAGTTGCCAATACTGCTTAGCTTCAACCTAGATGCTCTTCTGTTTACAGAGTCAAAAGCCGCACTAAAATCAACAGCAAAAACATACAGTTTTCTAACGCTATCTAAATAGGATCTGACGATTGTGGAGAGGCAAAATATATGTTCAATTGTCGAGTATCCTTTTCAAAAGCCAACCTCCATTCGCTTAAATCAGGGATGCCCAAGCCTATTCCGCAAGCCATGCACTCGTTGTTGTTTACCGCAAAGGAATAGCTCGTGCGTATACGGTCCACGCGCGCCATAAGTCTACATAAAGTAACAACAATTTCATAAGCGTGCTCTCCTCTCTTTCTTTTCGAGCTAAGTTTTTGTTGTTGACCAGGGCCGGCCAAATGGAGAGGACAATAAAGTGTGCTGTTTTGCCATCTTACTTGCAATTCAGTGTTCACCGATTCACACAATAATGAGTTCGGCTCGCGTTTGCTTAAAAACACGAACTACTTCGGCTCCTGGTAGCTTTGGCTATCCGGCTCTGTTGTTGACGCGTGCAGATCTGCAACAACAATGGTCAAATTAGCCATTTTCTGCATTTTAATGCCCAATTTACAGTTAATTTCTGAAGGCAGATTCGGGTTCAGCATGATAAACTTGTCTAGAATGAATCATTCTTTTATCATTTGAGATCCTGTGCTGAGAATAAATCAACTGTCAAAATACTTATGCCAACTGCCATTTGCACATTTTGATTTATATTTTCCAACCCAAGCAGCTGATTGTGTACTTCTTATGTTTTATTGAAAGCTTACTGTTACACCAGCATCAGATAAAAATTTCAAAATTTTGGTAATTTTTGTTTAAAAGATATAATGGTTTATTTATGAAAATTTCTTTGTCAAAATACTTATGCCGACTAGTGTATGTGCCTCTTCGCTCTCTCTCTTCTATGTCTCTGGCTAATTAAAAAACAACCATAATGTTGCTTATGAGTAGTTAGCGCTTGTAGAGGCCGAACGCTTTTCGCTATTCACTGCGGCACACACTCATACACAAACAAAAATCGGGTTTCTTTTTCTATTTTTTGTTGTTGTTGTAACTTCTGGGAAGAAGCAAGAAACACAGAAAGAAAAGCGTAAAAAAATTAGTTGAATGTAGAGAACTATTTCCTATCCAGTTCAAGGAAGGATGCTGCCTCTACTGGATGGGACCATAAGTCTAAGGGAGTGAGTACAGTTGGGTTCAGGGAACACTCGAAGAGGTGTCTGGTGTCAAGTGGGCTGAGACGGCATTTAGGGCATTCTTCGACAACCTTTGGCTTGATGCGGGCCAGATGGTTGTTAAGGTGCATGCTTTTACCGGATCGGAGTTGGGCAAGTGTCGCCCTGGTGCGCCTGTTGAGGGTCTTCTACCGCAATATGGATGGTGAAGGTTACCATTTCGGTGTGTGCCTTCTTTTTGGCCTCAGCGAATGTTGTTGCTGTTACCCTGCCATTTCCCAGGAGCTGTCGGACTGCTGGGATTTCAGTTCTCAAATCGAAACAAACTGCTTTGGGTCTGCTTGACATGCCTCCCATGGTGTAGTCATGATTGAGATGAGCCTGATGAGGTACTTTTGGGTGAGGAGTCGATTGTGGTTTCGGACAGGGAGGATCTCTGTTTCCTGGTGGAGATGGTCTGAATGCTTCATGGTGTGGCATCCCGTAGCTAATCGTAGCGCGGCGTTCTGAGCAAGTCTTGTCTTGTTGTTGATTGTATTTTTTTTCACTCGGCCGTAAGCTCATTCTGGGCACCCCTGGTTTAAGTGTTGGTGAAGGTCTTGGCGATTGAGTTGTGAAACGTGATACCCCTAATTTCATACATTATTTGGATCTCCCTTTGTTAAGATAGGAAGTATTATGCACTTTCTAACATCTCGTTGAAAGCTTCCGTTAACTTTTGCAGAAAGAGCGGTGTTGCAAGTCAAATAAACTTTGAGCACTAAAGTTCTTAACAATTCATTATATGATACATTATATTTAAATTGAACCATTTGTAAGTCCTCTCTTCGATCTTTATGAAAGATTCGGTGATGTGTTAATATCATTTTGCTTTCGATTAAAAAATGTTCTTATGAACATTTTTCTACTCGTTCTAAGTTGAGTTTTATATTGGGGTTAGTCAACTTTAAGAGTGACCAGCTGCAATTTGATGTTTCCTTGTGAAAGCTTGAAACTTTCGACCCAGGGGTCGGCCAAAAACTCATTCACATTTTGGCATTGCGTGTGTGTGTCGCCACTGATACGAAGTTCATACTGCATTTTGTATGCACAGCAGATAGCAACGCGCCGTTTAGCTATAAACTAACCCGCAACTTTACTCATATTCAAGTCAAATTTTAAATGTTGTAAATTTTTTTTACGTGTCTTCAACTTTTCCTACTTGTCCTTATCAAAATTGTATTATCCATTTCCTGGGTATATCCCCAGTCGACTTGAATGCCACTCATCTCCCCTTCCAGGCATATTTTGCTTTGTTTATGGTATAAAAACTTTTTGGTTGCTGATAATGCATGAAGCCATTCGCCATTCGCCATTTGCCAACTCTGAACTCCATTTGAAAGCTAGGTGGCCGCCCTCCCCCCCTACAGCATGCGTTTGGATTTTAGTTTTTGGCGCTTGGCAGATGGAATTTATATCCTCATGCGGTACAAATGCTGTACGAGTGTATCTCCACCCATTTATATTGTACCTATATCTATGCTTATGCATGCGAAAGACCGTTTCAATTTTGTTGCTGTTGTTGTTTGTTTTGAGAGGTGGGCGTCGTCGTCGGCAGCTGTTTAAATAAAACGCCAAACTGCAATAGAAAGAATTTAAATGAAAAAAGGTGGCTTTGTTGTTGTATGTTTTGAATATAAAAATTCAATAACATTTGCTGACAAAAAAAAATATATAATAAAAAATTCGGCGACCTCGGCATTGGTTTTCGTTACAGAAAAATTTTGCCAACGTTTGCGGAGTATTTTTCTAAAACTTTTTTTTTTTTTTTGGTTTTGTTTTGTTTTTGCAGTTGTGTTTATCTGCCCAAAAAAAAAAAACGTCAATGATTGTTTTATTTGAGATATGCAAATGCATATCTAGCACAAATTCTTCTGACTGTCAACTCACACCACAGCCGTGTGTCTTTCGTTCTTTCCGCTTGCTTATCGTTTATCTATTTTGCATTCAATATGCATGAGTCGCGTCAGTAAAACGCGTCAATACGTTGGAACAACGTGTTGGTATTCCTCTTGACCGGGCTACCTACTCCAGACGCACCTTTTTTTTATATTTTTTATTTTGCTGCTTCTGCTTAAGCGAATTGATTGAATTGTTGCGAGGCGACAGCTACTGGAATTGGAATTTGGCTGCTACCTACAACATGTGTGCATAAATACTCTGGTTTTCTTTTTTTCGGTCAAACGTTTTTGTCATTAGCCTGAAATAATGCGGGGGAAGAGGTGGTAATTCAAGACAAGTTTCTTGGGTCAAGTTTTTTGTGGCTTGGCATGTTTTTGCTTTAAGCTTAAATACTCTTTACTTTGATATGGTTTTTTCTAAAAAATCTTTGCTTATTGGAATACAGAGACAAGCTTTCAAAGCTTGGAGATGGTGGCATACCTTAAGGTATACCTTAAGGTATACCTTAAGGTATACCTTAAGGTATGATGAAAAAATTGTTAGGATTGTCAAGGAATTGATTTTCTTACACTTGCGTATGGCTTTACTTTAATTTGGCATTCAATTATGATCGTCATCGTTTTCATTATCGTTATAGTTATAGTTATAGTTATCGTTATCGTTATCGTTATCGTTATCGTTATCGTTATCGTTATCGTTATCGTTATCGTTATCGTTATCGTTATCGTTATCGTTATCGTTATCGTTATCGTTATCGTTATCGTTATCGTTATCGTTATCGTTATCGTTATCGTTATCGTTATCGTTATCGTTATCGTTATCGTTATCGTTATCGTTATCGTTATCGTTATCGTTATCGTTATCGTTATCGTTATCGTTATCGTTATCGTTATCGTTATCGTTATCGTTATCGTTATCGTTATCGTTATCGTTATCGTTATCGTTATCGTTATCGTTACCGCCCCATTTCTAATAATTTCGTATTTTATCCTTACAAACCGAGTTTCAACTCAATCGGATGAAAAATAGTTTCTTGCATGCAGAATTTTCCGGCCATTTTCCTCGTGGGCGGATTTTCAAAAATCGGGAAAACATGTGTCGAATTATTTCGCGTACACTGCTTACAAACCAAAATTCTAGTCAATCGGATGAAAAAAAAAATGTTTCCCATACAAACTTTTCCGGTGGGAATTTTCCAAAACCCCGTCTTGGTACGCACTTTCACCACTAAAGGAAACTCCTGTCCAAATTTCAGCCTTCTATCTCTTACCGTTTGCGCTCTGCGTTGATTGCCAATCAGTGAATCAGTCAGTCAGGACAAAATGTTTTATATATATAGTAGAAGTAGATAGTTCAGAGCTTTAGGAGTTGACAAAATCTTGATCTGAACATAATGGATACATTAGAACAAGTAAGGATCCCACCATTTACCAATAAATTAGAGCATGTTAACTATTCAATTTGCCCCTAATTTAGTGCTTCGAACTAAAGTTGGGAGTGTTTCGTGTTCTCTTCGTGACACGAAGAGAATATGATATACAGACCTGTTCTCAATTCCACTACGGTTTTCGTACAGACGTTTGAACTCTATGTTAATAAGGTTATATGAAAGGTGACATTCATACGTACGGTTTCTACATCCGGTGCTGAATGTTAACGCTCTCTCTTCTTATAAGAAATAAATATTCAAAAATATGAAAATCAATTACGAATGCTTTAGTTACTCTAACGTCATATATCGATATGTTATCGAGTAGTCAAGTGTTAGCAATAGGAACAGCTGAAAATTAAAACAAAGTTTGTCGGATATCTATATCGATATTATGTTCGATATTGTAGTTTTCGGAGTATTTTGAAAATAGCCGCCAATATATTCAGATGTATCGATATTTTAGTATTAAGGTATTTTAAGACGATGGACGAAGACAGACGCTGTAAATATGTAGTAGTAGACACACGGACAAACAGACAGACAGAAACCGGCAAGAAACTTCCCACAATTGTGTGAAATCCGATAATATTCATAACTTGTAAGCCGTCTTTAAGTTACCATTGAAAGCAAAAAAGTCTTTCTCACTAGAACTACTTTTTCGACCGATCGTTCCTATGGCAGCTATATGCTATAGTTATCCGATTTGGATCGAAATTGGCAGAATTGTGTGGTAGCTTATAATATTGATCAGTAACAAGTTTGGTAGCGATAGCTTTGTAAACAAAAAAGTTTTCCTACTAAGACTTTTTTTCAGAACTCTTTTTTGTATGGCAGCTATACTATATAGTTGACCGATTTTCATCAAACAAATAGAAAGAAACAGACGGACGGACGGACAGACGGACATAACTATATCAACTCAGCTTGTTATGCTGATCATGAATATATCTACATTATCTGGTCGGAGATGCTTCCTGGACAAGTTTAATATACCCTCTACAAGGGTATAAAAAATTTCAGCACCAGGGGTCGAACACAGGATTGCCAGTTTACTGCTGAAATTCATCTTTGATATAGAAACGAATATTGTTCATGGTATTGAGGCATATTAATAATTGCTTTATTTTCACAAATTCTCCCATTTTTATAAATGAATCAAAGCTTGAAGTCAAAGAAGTATATGGAATATTTCTCACCAAAGCTATTGCTGAACACAACAGTTTGACTTCCTGATATAAAACTTCTTACATTCTAGAACGCTATAGATAAATAAAACTCATTTGCTTTCATAGAAGGTTTATCAAGTTGCTCTGAGGACACTCAATTTACATACTAAGAATACCAAAACTTAAACCAAAGGTATGGACGTTGATATACAATGCTTAGTATGCCCAACTGACATCAAGCCGAAGCATGTTACGAGCGAACACCATTCACAATAGCAGTCCACCTTCCATCTAACGGATCGAGAGGCATGGGCATATATTTAGTTACAATAAAGTGCAAATTTCTTAAACTCAGACTCTAAAACTTAATCTCCTCTTGGTATTCAAACTCATCGACCAGCAAATATTTATAGCATCATTAATTTTCAGAAATTTCTTCAAGTGTTTTTTCGCTTAAGAAAAACTTGCATGGTATCTTTTATATGTTTCGCTTCATCAAATACTGCCCAATATTGATACACAAATGTTTCTAAAATGTAACCCAAAAGTCAAACCTTTATCCAACAACTCTTCTTTTACACAAAACGTGCAACTGCCAAATGTTGTATCCAAAACAGCTCCAATTCCAAGAGAAGAAATACATGAAAAGCAATCAGTGTATTGACCACAACAATTTTGACATGTTACGCATACAAATTAAGAGCAGCCAATGGAGGAGTCGTCGTCGTCGTCATCGTCGTCCCTACAATCCAAAGCGAAAGTCAAGCCCAAAGACCAAATCCCGATAAAGAAGCCAAAAGAAGGCAGCTGCATAAACGGCAAACAGAAGCCGCAAAAGAGACTGTGAAAGGGGAACGGAGACAACCACATGATGATGATGTTGATGACGAGTGGGCAGCAGCAGCAGCAGCAGCAAAAACATAAATAAATAAAAACAGCGAAGCAAAAAATGCTCAACAAAAGGCAGGAGAAACAAAAAAAAAAAAAAAGAGTTGGTACTGCAGCAAAAAGAAGTCGATGGGGAAATGCTCTTTAATTGAAAAGTTTCGATTTGTTGAGGTAAGACAAATGAAATGGCAGACTTTTTTACTACTGTTTCAGTAGTGAGCTCAAATGCAGTGTATTGACAGTTAAGTGAATTTTCAAAAAAAAACAGTTGAGCTTAAACTCAAACCAATGTATAAATACAAAATAAAGAGCGTTTCATACTTGGATCAAGAGTGTTTGATGTCAAAAGTATGAAAAATATGAAAAATAAACCTAAGTCCAACGAAACTTTATGATCCTTGAGTTTTGAACGCTATACTCCCCTACTTTGCTTGATCTCTTCGTTCAGTTACTTATTCTTAATACCTTTGCTTAGAAAACTCAGAATGAGAAAGAATAAAACATGATTTATAAAAAATAAAATACTTAAAAATTCCATTCTTACAAGATGAGCACAAACGTTGTCAAAAACGGTGTAGGAACGAAAAAAGTTCTCAATTGAAAAATAAATTTTTCTTGAAAGTTTAGAACATTTGTCCCAATAAAATCCGACCTTTTTGTCAATTTGACATAATTTTTGGATTCAAAACGCTATTGCAGCTTTGCTAATTAACGAATGTGAATGAAATTTCGATAAATTTTATGCGAGGCGTGTGTTCATTGTTATTTGTATAGCGATAGTTATAAAAGCATCCCTGGCGTGTCAATGAAATGGTGCTCGCAATTTGCCAGTTTTGCTCGCCAAATGTGTTTCCTCATCTGAAATCAGAAGCTCTCAGGGCATTAGATTTACATTGCGTAAAAAAAAATTGGTGTTTTCAAATAAATTTAAGACTCCATATCGTCCTGCGTCGGGAAATATAGTGGTGGACGCCGAAGAATACGAGGAGATCGATCTTTTTGAAACAGAGACGTTGAAGACAGCGATTAAAAGCATAATGAAAATGAAATAAATTCGGAATTGATTCATAGACAAGAGACGATATGGTTGCTGAACCCAACGTGTTATTGTTGTCGAAAGTTCAACAAAGTCAGTATCCACTGGATGAACCGAAAACTCTAGGGCAATGTAAATTCAGTATAAATATTAAGGGTCGGTGTAACAATGGCAGTGAAATTGAAGCAGCGACAAATGACCATTGTCGGCACTATTCGTAAATATTGAAAGGAGTTGCCACGAACCGATTTACCATACGCAATTTTTTCTAACCACAGTGTAGACTTAAGATTGGTTTCCTACGTCACATTGCTTTGTAACGTTGAGTAGCTAATAAAACATTTTTATAACCCAACAAAATGCGGCGTCGACATAATGGTTGAGATGTTAGGCACTTACCGGTGCAAACGCAGATTCAATCGATGGCCGTTACAGTGTTTTGCAACATGCTCGACATAATCGCGTTGAATGCATTCTTATACTCTGTACCAAAGGTACACAGAGTATATTAAGTTTGTACTAAAGTATGTAACAGGGAGAAGGAATCATTTCAGACCCTATAAAGTATATGTATATATTCTTGATCAGCATCAACAGCCGAGTCGATATATCCATGTTCGTCTGTCTGTCCGTCTGTACGAACTCACAGATCTCAGAGATGGTAAGAGATAGAGGTATGACATTTATGGGACATATAAGTTTGTCAAAAAAGTCTTGCGGTATTTTTATTGAATTTTCAATTGTTCATAAAATTGGTTATAATAATGCGATTTAAGTAAAATATGCGCCGTTTTGTTCGATGACGAGTTCCCAACGAGATGCCAACTTCATAATGCCCCTCTTATAGAAGCTCGCTTCCCTATTGGCAAAAAACTCGGAGAGCCAATTTTCACAGGACTCTCTTGTGGCCAACTTCCGACTACCAAGCTCGTTCGCCATGGACAGAAATAGGTGGTAATCACTTGGTGCGAGATCCGGACTATACGGTGGATGCAAAAGAACCTCCCATCCGAGCTCCCGGAGCTTCTGGCGCGTCACCAAAGATGTGTGTCGCCTGGCGTTGTCCTGATGGAAGACAATTCGGCCTCTGTTGATCAAAGATGGCCTCTTATGCATGAGTGCTGCATTCAAGCGGTCCAGTTGTTGGCAGTACAGGTCCGAATTGAGCGTTTGGCGATAGGGGAGCAGCTCATAGTGGATGATTCCCTGCCAATCCCACCAAACACACAGAAGAACCTTCCTGGCCGTCAATCCAGGCTTGGCCACCGTCTGGGCAGCTTCACCGCTTTTCGGCCACGACCGTTTGCGCTTCACGTTGTCGTAAGTGACCCACTTTTCATCGCCAGTCACCATCCGCTTCAAAAACGGGTCGATTTTGTTGCGATTCAGAAGCGATTCGCATGCATCCATACGGGCAAAAATGTTTTTTTGCGTCAAGTCGTGTGGCACCCATACATCAAGCTTCTTTTTGAATCCAAGCTTCTTCAAATGGTTTATAACGGTTTGATGACTCATGCCCAGCTCTTGGCCGATGCTACGGCTGCTACTATGCCGGTCTCTTTCGATCAATTCAGCGATTTTATCGCAATTTTCGACGACAGGCCTTCCGGACCGTGGCGCATTTTCGATCACCTCTGCACCAGAACGAAAACGTTGAAACCATCGTTGTGCGGTGGAAATGGAAACTGTATCGGGTCCATAAACTGCACAAATTTTATTGGCAGCATGAGATGCATTTTTGCCTTTATCGTAGTAGTACTGTAAAATATGCCGTATTTTCTCTTTATTTTGCTCCATGTTTGCGACGCTATAACTCACGAACGACTAAAAACAAACAACAATAAATCAAACACGTGAAACGTAAATCAAGCGCGTGAAAAGAGCTTTCCAAAAAGCTCTAGCGTGAACCGATGCGACGAATACAACTAGAACTACGCGCTTGCTAAGACAAGCTTGCGGAAATACCGCAAGACTTTTTTGACCTTATATATTTCTAATACTTGCAGGCAGATCAAGTCTATTTTTCGCCCCCGCAATTTGGAAAAAACGTCATATTTCTCACAGCTTAGATGATAGATTGTTCGTACCTTTTAGAGAAATCTAGTAATCTAGTAAATCTAGTAAAACTATTTATCGATTTGCTGAAGAAATGATAAAGTTTGGATGAACGATAAACAAGTTATGAGCAAAAAAAGTTAACCGGCACCCAAAACCCCCCACCCCCCCACTTCCTACCAACCATCGCTGTACTCAAACAAACACAATCTTTGGACAAGAGAAAGAGAAACTTAGAGATGAGCGTATAACAGCGTATAACGCGTATAACACGTATAACGAGCGAGCAAATGCGAGCGAGTCGGGCTTGACCGACTTTCTTACTTGTTTTATTCATAGATTTGTACCACAACTGTTTGATTGACCTCGGCTATTCCTTGGTCACACCGGATATCAAACATCGAGGTGAGAGGTCGTTGTCTGTGGGACGCGAAATGCAGGACGGTCTTGGTGTGCAACCACTCCAAACCGAAGCTGCCACACCTTCGAGCGCATGTGCCCGATAAAATGAATGCTCGACGGAGGCGAAGTATGTCAATGGGTCTTCGCTTTACTTTATGCTTAAAATCCGAAGCGCAATAAATATTTTTTCCATATTATTTGAGTGTAATATAAAGAAAAAATCTGGCCTTTTCCGAATTTTAAACGTTTTACAAACGTAGAAACAAAAGTTTTACTATTTGCTATACCCAAATTCAATCCTATCAGTTTTCGATTAAAGTTCTATACAGATAAAAAAAAACTTAAAGTGCAATTCAGATCATAAATTACTTGTAAGGGCCCAATTTTAAAAATCGGTATTGTTCTTGTCGATTTGCGGAGTTCAGAACAGCAATCAACTCGATTTGTGACAATTTCATTTGTTTGCGGAATTCGGAACACTCCTAAATATGCCTTTCTGTGTTTACTGCAGTCACTAGAATTCAGCAAATTACAGGTCAATTACAATTTCAAATAGCTTCCAAAAGTATGCCAAGGATTTTTGAACCAATCCTTGGGATATAATTATGCTTTTATAATAAAATCATTGCAAGCATTGCTTAACTTACATTAACGGGGGAAATTATTGTACAAATGATCTAAAAAGTTGAACAAGTTTGGAATATTCAAATCTGAAAAGAAATTCTCATTTCAAATTCGTATTTGGATTATAAAACATTTCGCTACGATTTTCGCTTCTCTTTATTAACACAATATTAACATGGGTTTCTATTAACAATGTCTCTAACAGGCTTATAACTGTCTGTCTCCCACTGCGTTCTACTCTCGGTCCATATTATATGCAGTGTGACCATCATTCGATTAAAGAAAAATAAAGCCATAAATAAAAACTAGGCACTGCCCTAAGCATTGTGCGGGCAAACCCTGAACCTATTTGTTCTCATTTTCACTAACCAGCAGAGAATAGCTTAAAAAACTGCTTAAACGAAAGGAAAATTCGAACTTTCTTTCTTGATTTAAAGACAAAGAATCTGTCTCCTTTATGAAATATTTCATTTCGATTTTGACAGGATTTTGTTCAAGCAATTAGTTTACAAGTAATAGCCGGAAGTGTTTAGCATTACCAACCACAAAATGAGCATTTAGCAAACGAATTTGTACAAAAACAAAAACAAAAACGAAAAGAACAACAGCGAAACTACAGTCAGTCAGTCAGTGGTGGCGTATTAAAATAACATAGCCTCAGGGCTCAACCCTGTGTAAATCCAACCCTTACTAACAAATCAGTGCAGCCCTTACTTACCCCCTTATCCCCTCTACCCACACCACCATCACCACCACCACCAATACTGCCGCAAAGTCTGCTAAATGCATTCCCTTTTTGTTACTTTTGCTTGGTTTCTCAAGCATATCAATTCACTTTTGCACCCCTCGAGGGCTGCAGCAATCTGTCTACCAAAGTGGAAATGTAAAAAAATTACACAAAATGAACTGTAAACCTTTTTGGTACGCATTGTTTTTTGTTTTCTCCTCCCCATTTGACACGCCCATTGCAGAATGAAATATAAAATTTTACGCTATGCAAAACATTTTTCTAATCAAACATTCCATTTCATTTCATTTGTAACTTGGCTAAGGGGAGGATTGTCTTCTGATTTGTCTCAAGTGTAAAATTCATTTGCTAAGGGTTGCTCAATTGATGAAATGCTGAAATAAATCACCCGCCTGCTATCACCGCACAAGTGTTTTATTAATTTCACTTTGCACAAAAAATTGATTTCACTGCGCTTCAACAAATAATAATAAAATTTCAAGTGTAAAAAATTATATTTATGCATTTTTATTTTTAATCATTTCTCTCTGCAAACTGCCATATTTTTTCTATCCATTGTTTGACGTTGTTTCTTCCCTTTCCTCTTTCATTTCATTTGCAAAAAAAAATGTTTTATAAATACACGTATTTTTATTGAGTTTCATTGAAGCGCACAAAATTGCCATAAAAGTCCATCCTACCACCCCCACTCAACTCAACTCAACTCAACTCAACCCAATACAATAAAAATTTTGAATTATAAATGGAAATAAAGTGCAATGTGCTTTTAATTAAAAACTTTAAGTTTTCATGCATATTTTTAGGGGTTAAATAAGGAAATTGCTCAAGAGTTGAAGAAATTAAAAATGAAATATGCTCGCTAAGTAATTGTGGTTGATTAATTTAGAAATGGAAGCAACATAATTGGTGGATGATAAAGATGTCGATTATTTATGCTCTCAGCAATTTAAAATATTCTTATGAGCTACAGACATGATAGGGCTTTGAATCACTTGCAGCTTGGGTTGAATAATTGGAGTATTCTGAAACGTTTTTTTTATTCAAATTTCAAATCATCTAATTAATTTCTTAAACCTCTTCAAAACTAACTTTGCAGATAAACTTCAGTAACTTTGTTAAATGATTTTGCAAAGTTGCAACAGAGAAAATTAGCTAAACAATTTAATTAATATATGTATTTATTCTTCTTTATTTACAGGTAAGCTACAAATCTCCCTCTAAATTGGTTTGGAAAAGTGTGAGTTTATTTCTAGAAATAAGAAAAGTAATTGGCCCTGTTCCGAATTCCGAGTGGAACTTATACCCTTGCAAAGGGTATTATAATTTTGCCCAGAAGTTTGGAACGCATAGAAATATTCATTTCCGACCCCATAAACTATAGAAATTCTTGATCAGAGCGACGAGCTGAGTCGATTGAGCTTTGTCCGTCCGTCTGTCTGTCTGTCCGCCTGCTTCTACGCAAACTAGTCTCTTAATATTAAAGCTATCGAGCTGAAATTTTGCACAGAGTCTTCTTTTTACTGCACTCTGCTAATATGTCGGAACCGACCGGATCGGATAACTATATCTTATAGCTGCCATAGGAACCATCGGTAAAAAAATGGGTCTTAGTGAGAAGAACTTTTTGGATTTCAATGTTAGCGTCCCTAAACTCGTCCATTATTAATATTATATGCTCCCAAACAGATGTGCAAATTTTGGTCAAAATCGGAAGACTATATCTTATATCTGTCATAGGAACCATCGGTCGGAAAATGGGTCTTAGTGAAAAAAACTTTATTGTTTTCAAGTAAATCGTTCTTAAGGTCGGTGATTCTTAATATTAAACGCTTTCAAACTAATTTGAAAAATTTGGTCGAAATCGGATGACTATATCTTATAGCTGTCATAGGAACCTTTGGTTGGAAAATGGGTCTTACTGAGAAAAACTTTTTTGTTTTCAATGCTAGCGTCCTCCAACGTCCATTATTAATATTAGATGCTTTCAAACATATGTGAAAACTTTGGTCAAAATCGGATGACTATATCTTATAGCTGTCATAGGAACCATCGGTCGGAAAATGGGTCTTAGTGAGACAAACTTTTTTGTTTTCAATGTTAGCGTCCTCCAACTCGTCCATTATTAATTTTATATGCTTTCAAACCAATTTGCAAAATTTGGTCAAAATCGGATGACTATATCTTATAGCTGCCATAGGACCGATTGGTCGAAAAATGGGTCTTAGTGAAAAAACTTTTTTGTTTTCAAGTAAATCGTTCTTAAGGTCGGTGATTCTTAATATTAAACGCTTTCAATCGGGTGACTATATCTTATGGTGGCCATAGAACCAATCGGTCGAAAATGGTTCTTAGTAAGAAAACTTTTTTTTGTTTTTAATGCTAGCTTCCTTCAACTCACTGAATACTAATTCTATATGCTTTCAAATACATTTGCATAATTTGGTCGAAATCGGATGACTATATCTTAAGGCTGCCATAGGACCGATCGGTCGGAAAATGAGTCTTAGTGAATTTTTTGGTTTTACATTTTATCTTTCTTAAACTCGGCGATTGTTAATTTGATATGATTTCAAAAATATTCGCGAAATTTGGTCGAAATCAGATGTTTATCTGTCGGAAAATGGGTTTTAGTTACAAAAATTTTTGATTTTGATGTAAGCGTTCTTAAACTCTGACATTTCAAAAACAGCATTTGCAAGGGTATAAAAATTTCGGCACAGACGAAGTTAGCTTGGTCTTCTCGTTTTCTTATTTTAAGTTAACAAATCGATATGGAAGGTGCGAAAACTATGTGTGGTTACTAGACGAATTGATTCCACTTGACATTGAGCAATCGGTTTCAACTGCTTAAGCAATTTCGATGTTCCTCAAACTTGGATCTAGTAACATACTTTCAGCTAACATTCAATTTAATTTCGACTTGCAAACGTTTACACCAAAAGCGACTTGGAATTCGGAACAGGGCCGAATACAGATTGAATTTTATAACAAAATCACTAAATAGTTTAAAAATACCCGACTTATATAGCAATTATACGCCTTTGTAAGTATTTTTCTTTCCTCAGTTTTACCATCATCAATATAAATTTTGTATGTTTTTTAGTTCAGTCCAATTTAATTAAAATTTAAATTCTAAATACTTTACTTTGTCTGGGACTTGAACTCAGGACCTCGAACATTGAACACATAGACGGCGGCATCATATCTCCCACGACTCAAGCACACGCGAGAGATGGCGTCCAAATCATAGTTAAGAGCGCATTCACTCTTTTGCCTTTGCTCTCAGTTTGTTCGCTCTCTCACTCTGTCACTCAGTTCAGAAATAATATTTCAGTCATTAGACTGCATTTCTTTCTAAGAAATGGCTGAGTGATTTGTGTAATTATCCCAGTTGTTCTACGGGATGATATTCTCTATATTCAGTACGATATTCTTCGTTTCATCACTTATATAAGGATTTTATAAATATTAAAATGTTTTCCAGAAATTAATTAAGTTTCGAAAGTGTACGAAAATCCATTTAGAAATCATATTCCAAAGTTCGAAATCGGAAACAGCCCTTCATAAAAAACATAATAAATTAAGAGTGAACCATTGAACCGGACCGAAAACGCGGGTACTATAGTCTGATTACAAGTATATTAAAAGGTCGACGGGTAATTGCTGGAGATGTACGGGATCACATGTTTAAATCGGCTGAAAAGGTCAATTCGGTCCATCAGCGAAACTTCATTTATCCGAAATTTGGAAAAAACTAAACTTGGGAATTCGATACAAATTCATAAATTTACAAGTATCATTCTGTAAAGTTATGAGCTTTTCGACTTCGAACTCATTTGTGAACTGAACCGAACCGAACAGCTTTGATTAGTAGTTTTCGGTTTAATTCAGCATTTTCAAAAGGAAGCCAGTTTGGTTCTCGGTTCGGTTTATTAACATTTTGTTAATCTTTTTAAAAACTTTTAGGCTTTTTTTTAGTTTTATCTTAAGAACCTCTTGGTAAAAGTTTGATCCTTTGGACAATTTCTTTAAGAAATTTCTGAAATTCCATTCGATGCTCTTAAAGTCAAATAAACCCAGGGCATTGCGCAATTTCTCAATTTAATTTCTTAAGAACTTTAATAACTTTCTTAATATTATGATTGGAAAACATAATTTTATTGTAAAGATAATTAAAAATGTGTTTTAGAAATCCAAACTATCATGCCTGTTCCCGTTTTCGATTTCGATTCCCATTGACCATCTTTCGACCCTTTTGATGGCAAAATGATTTGATCAAATTCTTTGATCGTTTCTTAGAAATCACAACTCTTACTAATTAAGTTTGCCGATACCGTTCCAATTTCGACATGGAAACAAAACATAAGTCAAGTTGGAAAAAGTAAAAGCAAATCTCGTACTTTTATGTACACCGAGGGTAAAACCTGTTCAGAAAATAGTTTTCCGTCAATTCAAACCAAGAAGAAAATATTCTCAAATTTTATGTGTCTTGGTGTTCTTGACTGTTTCTTACACTGTTGTTGACCACGTTTGTGCTCATCCAGAGTTCAGTGTATCTTCATTTTTTCCTCTGTGTACGTAAAAAGTCAGGCTACCTTTCAAAATTTAAAGAAGGGTCTATGAATGATAACAATAAGAAATGTGGTTTACATAGCTTAGTAGTCTGGAAGCGTTCTTCTAATCAAAAAAGGGCTTCATTGTAACCGAAAGTAGAGGCAAAAATCGGTCAACAATTTATGAACCCAGACTCGAAACCAACCCTTATAGGCTAGTCACACTGAGGATATCTAACATCCAACATCCTGAGTTTAAATGCTTAATAACCATTTGCTATCAATGGTAATCAAAATGTTAAGAGGGTCACAGTCTAATAGGAAACGTGAACAAAGATGACAAATTTCGCCATGATAAAAGTTTATGACTCAAGATGTTGGATGTTAGATGTTAGATGTGCTCAGTGTGATTAGCCTATTTGGTTCAATAATTATAGTAACCGGTCCTTAGACTTTACCCCAGACCAAACCTTGATCAACATAATACAGGTTCTCAGCCTTGGTTTAAATCTCTCAATCGCTCGTTTTATTCTATTTTAACTTCGACTCGTCCTTATTGAAATACCCTGCAAAACAGAGTTATTCAAGGTATATACCCCGATTGCACTTTTGTTTTTAGAGCGAAGCTCTTTTAAGGACCTTCGACTGTTGGACTAAAACTAGAACAAATTTGTCGGAGAATTTTTTGAAACACATTGTTTTGGGTACGCCTTGTCTTTGCATTTAGTATTTGCAAAGTCAATCGCGTTTATCATTTGCCGTAGCAGCAGATGGGTGTGTGGAGTGGGAAGGTGCGAGAGTGGAAAGAGGGGTAAACAGTAAGTGAACAGTGACTTTACAGTGACTTAACTCTCTGTTAAGCAGTGACTTAGCAGTGACTTAACAGTGACTAGACAGTGTCTTAGCAGGGAATTATCAGTGACTTAACAGTAACTGAACAGTAACTTAGCACGGAATTAACAGTGACTTAACACTGACCTAACCGTGACTTAACAGTGACTTGACAGTGACTTAGCAGTGACTAGACAGTGTCTTAGCAGTGACTTAGCAGGGAATTATCAGTGACTTAACAGTGACTGAACAGTAATTTAGCACGGAATTAACAGTGACTTAACACTGACCTAACCGTGACTTAACAGTGACTTAGCAGTGACTTAAAAGTGACTTAAAAGTGACTTAGCAGTGACTTAACAGTGACTTAACAGTGACTAGACGGTGTCTTAGCAGTGTCTTAGCAGGGAATTAACAGTCACTTAACACTGACCTAACCGTGACTTAACAGTGACTTGACAGTGACTTAGCAGTGACTTATAAGTGACTTAGCAGTGACTTAACAGTGACTTAGCAGTGACTAGGCAGTGTCTTAGCAGTGACTTAGCAAGGAATTAACAGTGACTTAGCACTGACCTAACCGTGACTTAACAGTGACTTGACAGTGACTTAGCAGTGACTTAACAGTAACTCGACACTGACTTAACCTTGACTTAACAGTTAAATTTACAATGAGATTTATACTCGTAAAGGCCTTCGCTCGTACTGGGCGTCCTATGACAACCACTCTTCTTTGTACATACATAGTACACAGCACCAAGTTTTTTCCATCTCTTTCTTGGGGTTGTTGTTGATTAACAAATTTTCTTTGTAAGTATAGATAGATGTCTACATGGCCGTAAGAAATGTTTGGTAACCACTTTTCCATACATACACATATATAAAACCCACCTAGCATTTGGAAGATCATTAGGTGATTCCTCACTTTGGTAAGTTTTTTTCGAGCCCATTTGATGTTTAAAAAGAGATTAGATTCATGTGCGACTTAAGGACTCATGCATTTGCTCAAAATGTGATTCATTAAAAAACGACCAGAAAAAGACTCGCAAATGACTCGAAAATGAGTCGAAACTGATCATAAAACGGATTAAAAACGGGGCATGAAGAGTATCGGCTAGACTACCATTGGCCTTGTTCAGCAGAACCACTTGCTCCCAGATCAAGTATACATTTTCACTGATCCTCCTGCTGAACTCGAGTGATGCGGTATCATGATAGCCAATTTGAAGTATCATGATAGAGGAGTATGTATCGAAGAAATAGTATGCTACTTTGAAGTGATACTGCTCCCGCCAACAGTAATTGTGTATCGCTAGGAATGCTATTGATAACTATATGAGCATTTTGTGCATTGATTGCAAATATAAGCTTTTTTATCGGCTGTAAATAACTATATTAAATTCTTAAATATAATTTAGCCTAATTTTATGTTGACGCGGAGCACTCCGGTATTTCAAAATCCATCGCCTCGGGGCTTTGTTAAAAATGTAGCATTTCGTTCAGCAGAAAGTATTTGATGCATAATTTTTTTGTGATACCTGCTTAGGGATCAATAATTCTGCTGAACTCTCCCATTTTATTCCGACAAAAGTATCATTTATGATCAGAAAACGAGCGCATTTATGATTATTTTAATCAGACTGAGGACTCGAAAAAGACTCGAGTGGGATCAGATATTTCATAAAATGCTTGCTGGGAAAGTGAATATATGTTTGTATGTTTGTATATTTGTATGTTTGTATGTTTGTATGTTTGTATGTTTGTATGTTTGTATGTTTGTATGTTTGTATGTTTGTATGTTTGTATGTTTGTATGTTTGTATGTTTGTATGTTTGTATGTTTGTATGTTTGTATGTTTGTATGTTTGTATGTTTGTATGTTTGTATGTTTGTATGTTTGTATGTTTGTATGTTTGTATGTTTGTATGTTTGTATGTTTGTATGTTTGTATGTTTGTATGTTTGTATGTTTGTATGTTTGTATGTTTGTATGTTTGTATGTTTGTATGTTTGTATGTTTGTATGTTTGTATGTTTGTATGTTTGTATGTTTGTATGTTTGTATGTTTGTATGTTTGTATGTTTGTATGTTTGTATGTTTGTATGTTTGTATGTTTGTATGTTTGTATGTTTGTATGTTTGTATGTTTGTATGTTTGTATGTTTGTATGTTTGTATGTTTGTATGTTTGTATGTTTGTATGTTTGTATGTTTGTATGTTTGTATGTTTGTATGTTTGTATGTTTGTATGTTTGTATGTTTGTATGTTTGTATGTTTGTATGTTTGTATGTTTGTATGTTTGTATGTTTGTATGTTTGTCTGTTTGTATGTTTGTATGTTTGTATGTTTGTATGTTTGTTCCCTAAAAGCGTCTA
>JBAMBO010003927.1:0-33380 GCA_037044535.1 Lordiphosa magnipectinata
TATATATCAGAGCAGGCTACCCATAGCTAGCATAGAACTCATGATAGTGTGAATCGGTGAACACTGAATTGCAAGTAAAACGGCTGTAGTCTGGAGAGAACTCTCTTGCTCACCAACAAAAGCACACTTTTTTGTCCTCTCCATTTGGCCGGCACTGATATATATGTATGTTAATCTGTAAATGCTATGGTTTTTCTGTTGTACACACACACACATCCTACATTTCTGTGTTTGACGTTTGCGCTCTTGCTCTCAGTCTCTCGTTCCCGCTCCCTCCCTCACTCTTTTCCCCCAATTCCACTCTTCACCCCTCGTCCACCATATTCACTCACTCTTCACAGCCCCTCTCTCTTTGCTCAACACGCTCTACCTAATTTGAGTTAGTGTGCGTGTTTTTTTGTCTCGCTCACACTATCCCGCTACCGGTCCCCCTCTTTCACGGTCACTCTCTCTTGTTTTGACTTTGTACAAAAAACACATAACACACACAGCCATAAACCCGTGGGAATTTCTTCTCTCCTGTGCCAAATTTTCAAAATTTTCATTCTTCGTGCTCGCGTGCATAACTAAACGAAGGTCTATGCCAAATCTTAGATCTCTAGGGTAAGCGGTATTGGCTGTGCGTTGATTATCTGTCAGTCAGTTGGGCCTACAGATTTTTAAGTATTGATATACATACATAAAAAAAAAATTAAATCGTGATTTTAAATTTTTGGAAAATATATTCCCAAAGTCGTAAAATGACCGGAAAACTATTTTCATCTGATCAGGTTCAAACTTATTTTCCAAGTTCTGTATATAAATTCAACAATGACTGCATACCATTCTTCCGGAAAATTCACCGCCCTTGGTGGAAAATGGGTGGCCGAGGATATATGGGCGAAAGATTAGTTCCCAGCGATTAGCTCCAAGCTCATTTTCAATCCTACTCACACAAAAATATGAAATAAGTGACTTTAACATTTTGGAAAATCTCCCGCAAAGTCAGAAAATGGGCGGAAAACTATTGAATGAAACTCTATTGTTTTTCATCCGATTATCTCCAAAGGAAAAATTGGGGGAATATTGTTACAAAAAACAACTTTATAATATTCAGAGTAATTTTAAGCAACTTTAATCTCAAATTACCAAAATTCTAGACGTGACGAACTATTTACTACACTTTTAAGATGCACTTATCTAGATTACTAGAAGAATGATCCATTCTGGTGATGATCGAGTGAGCTTCTCATCAATGAAATTAATTTGTCAGATTCTTAAAATGGATTGTGTAATTGAATCTTAAAAAAAAATCTGACATAATAACTTTGAAAGGAAGTAATTAAGTATGAAATGAGAAAGTGTATCGTCACCAGAATTTCTTTCAGTGCATCATGATAAAAACATATCGAACTAGAAAGCAAAGATGCAACCGCAGCAATGTTTCTTTTTCTTTTAATAGTATGCAGCAGCCGCACAACTTCCATGGGGCCACTCGGTCTCAGTTTGGTCTGCAAAGTCTTGAAACGCGTGCGTGTCTGCATTCTGGAAGGCGAAGGCGTCGAGTCGAACTAGTTTAAATATGCCGGTGATCAGCGGTAGTTGTCATCATTGCATTAGATGCCTGGCCCAAAAAGCCAACGTAAAAGCGTTAATAATTGGCATTTTGGCCAGCGTCGACGTTAACATTGCTCGGCCAGCGTCGCAGTCATCGTCGGGCCCATATCGTAGCTGTTAACCAAACTTCAGAAACGTCTGCTGGCTCAGAAGCGAGCGGACCTCAGAAGCCAACGGACGGTCCTGTTGTGTGTGTCTAACGCACTAGAACCAGAATCGAGCAGACGTCGTCGTGGTCAGGTGAATGCCATCCGGGCAACGGGCAACGTGCCTTGCATTCAAATTACAAAAAACGCGAAACGCGGCTTGTGGTGCGGTTCTCTATACTATATATTAGGCAGTTTAATATTCCGACTTAAATCGAAAACAAATTGCGAGATCAAAAAAGAAAAACAAGAGAATTTTACTTGCAGTGCAAAAGAAAAAATCACAGCACAAAAATGTTTGCATTTTTGAGAATTTTATTGCTTTGTGTGCATTTGTTGCATTTTAAAACGACTTGGGCCGAGGATGTGAAATCGATGGGAGAAATAAAAGCAGCACCTCAGGCGGCAGCAGCAACTGTCAATGGCACCGGAGAGGAGCATTCTGTTGCTTTGCTGGACGGTAAGAACAAGAATTTCTAAATGCAACTTAATTAAATGAAATCTGTTTAGTGGGGTGGGAAATAAAAGACTAAAGAAACGTTCTTGAATTGATGACACTGGAGTACTTGATTTGAAATAATAATAATAAGAATGCACAGCGTAATTTAGATTTTAAAATATTACTAATACTAATAGATCATTATAATTTAATGGATTGTTGTATCCTTATTTAAAACCTCCCGCGTTTTGTTAGGAGATTTAACAAAATTCACCACCCAAACAATTTTGACAATCAAAATTAATTTTGGAAATGTAAACAACTTTATTTTTCTGGTTGAATCAAATGAATAAACAATTTAATTTGATTTAACATTTAAATTTGCGTTTCAATAACACTAGGCAACAAGGTCCAGTATATTGAAGAGTTGGTGGTGATCCTATATGATTTTCGTGTGCTTAACACGAATCTGTTTTCAGAAATCTGTTTTTGACCCCTTTAAGACGCGTTTTGTGGGGAACCTATACTTTTGTTTCTACTTTCTTTGATAGTATTAACTTTAAAACAAACTATTCCAAAGAATTGTACCGAAGATAAACCATTTTGAATACATATGCTCGATAATAATAAACTTAAAAAATCTTTTACTGCCCAATGGTATGCCTTGCAAAAACAGTATAATCGGCTAGTAATTTGTATAGAATTCTAATGAAAATTTTCAACAACACCTATTGCATACTTTGTGTGAAATTGTATAAAAGTTCTAGAATGGTATATCTTCATTGAAAAAATTAGTAGAATTGTTTGGGATAGTTTATTTCAAAGTTAAGGAGATGTACTTACCGATAATATCAAAGCGAGTCAACACAAAGGAATAGAATTCCCACAACACGCGCCTAAGAAGGTTAAAAATAGGTATTTTTTGCAACTTTAAGCTTAAATTACTGAAAATCTCTCCCTCAAATCAATCCCTCATGTCAGGCTCTATCGATACATGTGAAAAACGGCTTGCGCATATTTCAGTCCTGCGATAAGTAGGCAGCGTCAAAATGACACTATTTAGTCTTCAATTTGAAGCTATTTGGTATCAAATTATCTTTAATACTCTAAGTATCAAGTTTATGTTTTCGAAAGTACTAAAATGATATTTCGAGGATATCAAATTGATACCAAGTTGTATCAGTTTGATACTTTTTGTATTAGTTTTTAGTATCAAATTAATACTGAAATGAAATCGTCAGCGTGGACACGTCACTATGGGAACACACATGGTCCGTGTCCAAATTCGAATTCAACACAACAACATGTATACACTGAGAAAAAAATCAATCTAAAACCAAGATTATAATCTTGAAACGAGACGAAACGGTGTCAGAATTCGACAGAGACGAGATAATCTTAACCCAAGAATATTTTCTCAACTTAAATCATAATCCAACAATGTTAAGTTAAGATCGTTTATACTCGACTTTAACATGAAACAATCTCATTTTTTAATATGAAAAAACAAAAAACAAAAATATATTAAGCATTTTTATTAAGGTGATTTAAGGTGATGGGTGGGGTGTGTGTTGTTTGTTTTAGTTATTAACATTTTCATGTATGTTTTAACGACCTTTATGTTAATTAAAACCTTCAAATTTTTTGCCGGCTCTAGGTCTCGCTATGTTGGTACATAACTTTAAAACAGGGACACACCACACCACAAAGGAGGTTAGTTGACCGAACAGCTGTTTCAATGGTATCTCTACCATATCATCAGCGGTCTTCACCTGGTACCACAATCAGAAAACAACTCCCTCCTAATGCCTGAGATGCCATAATCGCTTGGGAACTCCAATGCGATTCAACAGCAAAATCCAGACACAACGAGCCAGAGCCGCGCTGTCTGTGGCCTTTGTACGTGTGTGTGTCCCCCAATGGTCTTACAATGTTAGTGAGAGAGATTTCCTCCCCGCTGCTAACACAGTGACCAATAAGTCTGAGTGCAGAATTGCATTCAAACAGGGGTTTTTGTTGCTATAAACGAAACTATTTTTAGTTTCAACAACAACGCCGTGCCTAGCGTTTTATACATGCATGTATGTTTTAACGACCTTTATGTTAATTAAAACCTTCAAATTTTTTGCCGGCTCTAGGTCTCGCTATGTTGGTACATAACTTTAAAACTTTTCTCTTATATAAATTGTAAATAATTAATTCGCCGATACACTGACTTGAACTCAATACCTTCTACGCACTGAAACATTGACAGCACCGCTTTACCACGCTCAACCAGTTGCAGTATAAGAGCAGAGATTTTTGCAGCCTGAGATCTTATACTGCAACTGGCTGCGCTTAACAATTGCCCCCCTACGGCCAAATCGGCTAATCGGCCGTGCCAATGTGTTATTGAACGAAGAGGTCCAGTCCCAGGAGGAGGGGGTGAATTGCATTTTAACCGAAAATTCTTCATGTTTGTTTTTTTTTTAATTTTTTTTAGCAAAACAATTCAATATATATCAAAAAAATTTCAACTGAAGCTTTACAGAAAACTGTAGGATTGTTGATAAGTTGCGAGATGGTAAATCTTGTTTTTAAGATTTCTAAGCTCATTTCAAGGTTTTTCAATCTTGTTTTTATAAGATTGCAAGGTTTTTGAAAACGAGATTTTCAATCTAGACTTCAGATTGATTTTATTTCTCAGTGTAAGCGCTGTTATGCATGATCTCAGAGCAGAAGAGGCTCTGAAAAACAATGAATTAAACAAATTAATCAGCCATGTTCTTAATTCCACTTCCACAAAAATTTGTGATTTAGATTAGTTTTTGTAGAAGAGGAATTGAGAACATGACAGTATATTTTATTTTAGAAATGTTTACTTACTCTGTGGGGGGATTCCAACTCGGGGCCCTTGGATTATACACGATTGGAATGACGTCTTAACGCCATGCTACACTGCGTGCATTACCAGTAGCATTTGTAATTCTCAAGTTCGAATTCCATTCTCGACTAACATAAAACGGGCACTGAAATTTGCGCAGCAGAAGTCAAAATAGATTGCAGTTTGAAATCAAAGGCACGCACTGTTGATTCTAAATTGGTACTAGACCGTTCTGCCCATGGTCCGGTTCGATGGACCCAAAAAAAACCTAGCCGAACTGGTTCCTAGTAGTTTGCCAGTAGCTTGCTTGAGGCCCTCGTCTAGAAACCCACGAATACTTAATGAAGCTATGATTTTCTATACTGAAGTGTTGCATTTTACGCCGCTATTGCTTCAGCTGAATGAAATTTTTGTATAATATCCTTGCTCAACAGTATTAGTAGATTTTTGGTATTCAGTCTATTTTAAAGTTGTTGAAGTGCTGACTTCTATGTCAAGAACATTGCATTTTTGAAGTGAACATCAATTTATTTTCAACAAGTTCTTCTTTTGGGGTCATGCACTTAGTCCAACGGTACTCCAATTAAACAATTTTGAATTTAACTAGCTTCTGAAACATCAAAAGCCTTAAACAGTGTTTGAACCTTAACCTAGCTTCACCGACGCGCATCTTTATCCAGAATACATAAAAATTCGCAGGCACAAAAGAGCTTTCCAGACATGAGTTGACTGGCATTTAGTTTTTATATAATTATTATTGATATCTCATTTCCATTTTACCAAAGATTCAACTCAAATTGTTGGAGATGCATTAAATATAATATTTAACAGCCTGTTTATGGCACAACTTCTTAATTCATTCTTCATGTATACATGTGTCTGAGCCTGGTTAATCACTAAACTTAGCCTGTCACGCCCAGCACTTCACTTACACCCAAACAACTTGCAGGTGCTAAAACTCAAGCACCTGATTCCAAGATAAGTCTGCCACTTGGGGAGCATTTTACAAGTTCAAGGGTAAAAATAAACCTGATTTTGCCACTGCTGGGACAGGACTTGGGTGTCCACTTTATGACGGCCATCATCTTTTATGTGTTCCAGAGTCATATCAATTAAATTTATGGCACTTACGAATTGGCAAAAATGCACAAAAATTAAATTGTTTTGCCAGTTTCGATTTAATGAACTTCGAATAAAAGGTGTCAGCTTATTGGCCTGCATGTAGTTCTTAATAGGGTAATATCGTGGTCACGCTTTTACTGTTTTTTCTTTCTTTCAATTCTGTCTAATTGTTTAATTGTTGGCAATAAATCAGAGAGAACACAGCGACCGCGGCCATTGACAGTTGTTCAAGCTTATCTGGGCCTGTGACAACTGGCAACTGACAGCTGAAATATCAAGTATACGCCTACATCAAATCTGTTCAATTGACACATAGAAAGTTTTGTTTTTTTCATGCCGTTGTTTAACTGGCACAAAGGGCCACAACTCACCACAGAAGTGTAAAAAATTGTCCACAAAAAAATGCCGATTTTCTCTATTAAATCGAATTTTGAAGGTCATACAAGTAATGATTGAAGCGTGTCAGGCATAAATTTTGGGATTAAAGTCGTTGAACTTTTTGAGAAAGAGATAGAGAGAGAGAGAAAGATTTGCTAGGAATGGGGTAAGCTGTGGCCATTATGGTTAATTGGCGGTGATGCAAAAGTCAAGATTTTAGTCAGAAGCGGAACAAGTACTCAGAAAAATGTAGTTTTTATGTGCTTAAATGAAGTACAAACAGTACCTATATTTTATATGTTGAGTAGACAAATAATAGATCCGAATCATTAATACTGAAATACTTGTTTTAGACCAGGGTTTGTCAACAAAAAAGTGAGAACCAGCTCTGAAAGATGTTTGCTTTCTTGGTAGAAGCCTCAGCATGCGATCGCTTCGTGTCGGTGTGAATAGCTAAATATGTATGTTCGGCAAAGCCTACTGATGATAAAGCCTTTTGGGTGTAGGCTAGGAAGTTTCCTTGCAGTGCTAGGAAGTACCTAGGTATTTGTTACTAGGTACATACTTAGATACAAATTTGGTGTATCTTTCACCTTACCTCAGTATTTTCAAATTCGAGTACTTTTCACCTTACGTTGGTCCAAATTTTCAATTACCTTGGACAAGGTACTTAAATTTAATTTCCATGAGAGTGTTTAGCTAGCTGAGAGTGTGCGTTGCTAATCTAATATAATTATTCTTATAAATTCAACAGTCTTTCGAGCTGATTAAAGTTTAAATGCTTAATACGCTTTAAGTCGGAGAAGAACAGAAAAATGTGGGCGTATTCAGCATGAATATAAGGTACATTAACTCTCTTTGGAATGTTTTATTACTTAGTGTTGGGGAAATAGCGCACCGCGACAAATCCTGGTCTATTGTGCCCCCTACTAAGTTTACAACTCTCCTAGCAGCCCTATTTCCTGTACAAAAGTCAGGATTTGCATGGGTTCTAGGTTACTGATGTTGTTTGGGTGTAAGATGTGTTTCCCAAGTCTGCTGAGTCTGCGCCTCACCAGAGCATCGCAGTGTGCTAGTATATGATCGGAGGACTCCTCCTTCACTTCGCAATACCTGCATAGTTGGGTGTTTGTTATTCCCAACAAGTCTGCAGTGACCAGTGTAGAGCCCTGTCAGGATTCTAAGGGCATTCTTTCCTTATTGGATTAACTTTTTGAACCTTTTGAGGTTATGGTTCACTATTAATACTTTAGCTTGTCTCATCCCCCTTGTGTTTACCCAGGCGGATGTTCTAAGCGTATTCTCTTCTTTTCTAATGAGACTTTTTATGGTGTGTTGGCCTATGCCGCAGTAGGGTTCCATGCCAATTCGTCGGCCAATTCGTTTCCGGGGATATAATTATGTCCCGGTATCCATCGTAGGGTCAGGTTGTTCCTGCTGCCTAGTTGGTCCTATTTGTTCTTTGTCTCTAAGACTAGCTTAGAGATGAACACTGTTGCTGCTATGCGCATTGAGCGCTGCTTGGCTATCAGAAAGGATAGCTATCTCTCTGTTAGGGTAGTTCCTTCCCATATTAAGGTCTGCACAACGGGATATGACACATACTTCGGCTTGAAATATACTTGCAAACTCTCCCGTTGCCTCAGACCTTTTCGTTCCTGGTCCTGCTACCCCAAGTCCACTTCCTTGGGGCGTCAGTTCCTTGTGGTTGCATTTTATATGTTTCTTCTAGTGAGATACAATCTCTCGTATTACTTTTGTTAACAGTGAAATTCCTGTCAAAGTGGTACTCTGTCACCATTTCGTCTCTGGGTTGGAGGATTATAGGGATTTCCTTTACCAGCTTCTTAGAGTTCCTTAGGCTTACTATGTGGTTTCCACCCAATCCTTTTGCTGTTAGTCTTAGCAGTGTTGATTTCTTCTTGGAATGTCAAAATTATCTCTATCGATGTGCTACCCTCTAGGTCGAGACTATTTTTTATAGGAATAATGTTGCAATTGTTTAACATGTACAAAATTTTCCGACAGTACCAAGAAGGAAGACTTTGTGAACCTATTTACAAAACTGTTCTACAAATTCCCGAGAATCTCTTTATTTTTTTCCGTTTACCTAGCTGCCGAATATGCTTCGATTTTCAGGAAGTCTTGAAGCTTCGGTTTTATATTACACGCCCGAGTATTTTCGAGAAGGTAGCGGTCGGTAAACTATTCATTAGATGGCTAATTACAAAGTACCTTTTTAGTACCTTTACCATTACCTAGGTACTGGAATTTTCGGATACCTTTTACCTTGTCTGGGTAAATTTTTTGACATTTACCTTGTACCTTACCTAGGTAAGAAATATAAGTACCTTTCCAATCACTGGTAACTTGTAACCTAAAGGTTTGAGTTTGATTTCTATAAAGTTCCTTAAATCCGTAATATTGCGCATAAACCAAGACATTTCGAGGTGACGGGCCTCAGAGTGGCAAAAATCAAGAAACGGGTCAAACAAGGCTTCTTTCTCACACCTTAATAAAAATGCACTCTTAACATACTGGTACAAGTTATTTTTGTTTGCTTCACCCTATTCCAGCATTTTGAAGTACCGCTTCGCCAAACAACTTCCACTTCAACATCCAAGTTCATTAGCCTCTGGAAAGATTTGAGCTACATACGCAATTGCCTAGCCAAAAAACTATTGTATATTCTTCCTAAAATGGTGAAGAAAAAAAAAAACACACCTAGCCAATCTGTTGACAAAGCACCTAAATGACAACAAATAAAAGCGACCGACCAATATTTACTTAGCATTCGTTCACGTTTCGGGTTTGGGTCCACGAGAGTGATTACTCAATATTTTGACATTTACAAAAACAAAGCAGTATATGGACAATAAACTTAAGCGCTTTTCAAGCTGAATGACAATTGCTGTGCCATTTTTCTGTGCCTCTCTTTGGCCCCCCTCTTGTAACTTTCTACTGTCGCTTGTCATATTTGTCATATTCATTGGCAGCTTCTTAAAATTGGTCTAGGCTTTTGTCTTGCTGTCATTTAGCATAAGTCTGCTATTTATATAATTTATCTCACATTTCGTTTGTGTCACATTATGGTTAAGCTTTGACTTAGAGAACTGTTGATTTAAATGGTATTCAAAATTAATTGACACTACAAATTGCATTAAGTTCATTTTTGCACGTGGTTTCCTTTTTTCAGCTCGTCATGAGGAATACGCTCAGAACGTGTTGAGAATTAGGATTGGATTTATTTTGTACAAATCATTTGCATATTACATGCACGCCGAACACCCCCAAAGTAAATTCTTAGTATAACCTACATGTGACTCACTTGATTTGGAATTCGAACTCAATTCGAAATACAAAAAATATTTAAAATGTCATTATTACTCATTCGCCCCAAATAATGTTCAACATTTTTATATGTTCATTGTTTATGTGGACATTTCTTTGATGGTTTTTAAATTGTTATGACAAGCTGTCGAGCGGGAGATTCCAATTGCTTTGATTGACGGCTTATCAGGGATTTGCTTACCTGTGATCAGTCCCAAAACGGAATTATTGATTTCGCCAAATGTTGTCTGTCTGATGCTGCATTGACCAGCTCACCAGCAAATGGTATTCTTACATCTATTTTCTTTAAAGCTTAAAAGAATAGAGGAGTATTTATCGATTTTAAAACTATTTTTCATAAAGTGTTCGTTGGAATTCAAATTTTATATTTCTTCCGAAACCAAAAAAGAAAAATTTACAAATTTTATAATTTACTATTAAAGAGACTTTTAAAATTGGTTTGAGGACAGAGCGCAAAATATTGGTTAAACAAAAAGAACTGCTTCGGCGGCAAAGTTTTAGGTGATGGCACCCAGTAGTTGGCAAGGAGCTCATGTTTTTGGGTACAAGTCATTACATTATATACCTATCAAACTAATAAAACTGTTAAAAATCCGATAGAAAGCATTATTTTTGACCTTTCCGAATGTTCCCAATTTGAACATCGAGATACATATCTAACAAGTCAATCAGAAGTACACAGCAGATGTTAAGCTAAAGCAATCAAACCTTTTTTGACCCTTTTCAGACGTGTTTTGTGTGGAACCTATACTTTTGTTTTGACTTTCTTTGATATAATCGTAAATTAATATTTCTTAACTTTAAAATAAACTATCCCAAAGAATTGTAAGATTTTTTTAAGCGAAGATATACCATTTTGAAAACATATGCTCGATAATAATAAACTGAAAAAATTGTCTACTGCCCAAAATATACTTGCAAAAACAGTATAACAGGCTAGTAATTTGTATAGAATTTCAATGAAAATTTGCAACAACACCTATTGCATACATTGCGGCACCAACAATATATAAGGTCTTATGTAAATTTGGTATATCTTCATTGGAAAAAATCGTAGAATTGTTTGGCATAGTTTATTTCGAAGTTAAAGAGTAGTTCTTTCCGATAATATCAAAGAAGGTCAAACCAAAACTATAGGTTCTCCACAAAACGCGTATAAAAAGAATCAAATAAAGCATTTCTTGTATCTTTAAGCTCCAATGATGGACCATTTCTGAAAACAGATTCGTGTTCAGCACACGAAAATCGTCAAGAATTACCACCGACCCTTCAATATACTAGAAAAAGTCAAATTTTGTTACCTTGTGCTATATGCCAAATGTATCTATTATTCTTTGCTCCAAAGGGTTGTGTCTCTTGTTCGCTCACATGTAAAGTTTTGTTGTGCATTTGTCCACCTCAATATACTTACTACAGCAATATGCTGGGGCGTGTTCTTCTTCTCAAAAAAACCGAAGGATCATTCATGGTGTAATTTATCAGCAAAAGTGTGTTTCTGGCAGGAATTAATCCTGAAACGAATTTCGGTTCCGGTACCGGTTTTGGTACCTCCTGAAATGAACTTTTCGGTTATAGGTTTTCAATTAATTTCTGTTTTCGGTTTCGATACGGTACCCGGATTTTTATTTCGGTATACCGGTACCTTTCGGTATAAGTACTACTTTTTTTTTAATATTGGAACAATTAAATTCTAAGATCTTTTTTTTTTAATATAGGGGAAAAAAAGAATGCACGGAACTCAATCCGCTTACAATTTTTTGAAAGGTTACAGGGACAGACACAGAAACACTTTGTCAGTTGGCAGAAAAAGTAACATAACTAGCAGAATAGATGAGGAATGCAGCACTTATTATTTGAGAGCCAGTTAGGGTGAGCCGAGGACTTGGACAATTTGTTAACCTTAGCAAAATTTACAGTTACAGCTCGTTTAATGTGGTCAGACCAAGTAAGTAATGCCCAGGTACCTGACAGAGGTCATATGGTATGACGGGCTCGATTAGCCTTAGCCTCGGTATGTTGCCTCTCTTTTTTGTAAAGGTGCAGTGCTGATTTTTATCCGGGTTGACAGCAATATGCAATAGCGGCAAGCCCAAGCACTGAAGCCGTCCAAGAAGGATTGTAGTGTGGCTGACGCTCTACTGGCTATGGGGCTGGAAGCCAGGAAGGCGGTATAAGATAAGTCCACAGAAAAAAATAAGATCAGGTATTTCAATATCATATCAGTAATATCAATATTTGCATATCAAAGTGAAACTATTTAATATCAATATGAACATGTAATACCACATTGATACTAAAAATATTATATTGAAATGTGAAATGATCAAAGTGATATGAAAAATGCCCTAGTGATAAGATTTCAGACATCGAAATTCTGAAAGTAGAAAGAGACACACAAAGTTTCTCAAATCAAAGAGAGACAGCAATAGTCTACATCGAAAAAAGCAAAAACAATGCTCATTGCACTGCTGCTGCAAGCGCGAAATCGAGTGCGGGTCGTTTTTTCTTTGTGAACGTTTCGAAGTTGGCGTCGGGTCTGCATCGAACTTCTAGCTCGTCATTCGATCTGTGCTGGCGCGTGGTAAAGGTAAGTAAAAAAAAGTGCGGCGCCTAAAAAAAATTTAAACGGTAAAAGTGAATTGCATGTGTGTGTTTTGTTGTACTGTTGGTGTACTTGCAAATTTATAAATTGTATTTATAACTATTTAGTCGCTAATAGTATGTACGATTATAATACACACACTCATACATACATATTGTGCGTGTTTTTTTCACTTGTGCTCTCTACGCAGTAGAAGTGCGTGTTTAGATATGTACATATGTGTGTATACATATTTTGTGTCCGCGATGCGTTTTTTTTGTTCTGCCCTTGAACGTCAAACAGCACAGAAGCACACATACATGCATATGCAAACATGCGTACAAATGTACATGCAAAATATGCATGTATGTATGTATATATGTGCTGTTTGACGTTCAAGGGCAGAACAAAAAAGCGCATGCTCAGCCTTTGCTTTCGGCAGATTTCGCACGCATGCACAAAAAAACTTATGCGAGTTTAAATATATTAATTTTGTATAATTTTCGGATTAAAATGAAAGACATCAAACTCTATGAGTTAATACAAAAACTTAACATTGAAAAATTGGTATGTTTTGTATTGAAATAATTTTACAATTTTTCTAGAGTGTGGACTTAACTTCGACCGCCTTAATTACATTTCTTCCAGCGACAAAGAGCAGATTTTTTCAGAAAGATAATTGTCATAATAATTGGAATATGTATTATAAAAATATAGCTTTGATATTATAAAAATAAAGCATTGGTATTACAATAATACCCTTTTGATATTTTAAAAATATTGCTTTGATGCTAAAACCATGTCCTACAGGTATTTTGAAAACAAAGCTTTGATACTATAATAATATATCATTGATATTAAAGAATATCAAATTGTTGATCTGACAAAACATCACTTTGATGTGTTCGAAATGTCAAAGTGATATATTCGAACATATCATCTGGGTATTTTTCAGATGAAGGCCGATTTGATACTACAAAATACCAGATTGATACTAAATATCATGATCTTTTTTTTCTGTGTAGTTTCCGATTTTTATGCTTCCACCTCTTATTTAACTAATATAGCATTCTTGTAATATGCTCGTTGTAACATAATTGCATTCAATGTGGTTGAGTTCATTTAACTTCTTAGCGGATTCATTATAAATTTTACCCCAGGGAATAGGTATTCCACGCTCATACAATTCTGCGAACAAAATGAATTGCAAAAGCATTAGGTTTGAATCGGTCGGTGTTACAAGCAGAAATTAGATTCAGAGCCGACTTGCATTTTAATTTAAATTGGAAACTGCTTACATAATATTAGAAAGAAGCCCATTTTATTGTTTTAACTTTTTCAATTTCTCATATAAAAGTATATCACACTTTCCTTCAATTTTTTCCCGTTGCAGGCGAAACACCCAATCTTAATCGCCGTCAGCGTCAACTCTTCTTCGATCCAAGTCTATTTCTACTGCAAGGTGGTGGTGGAGCTTGGGAAGGTTCCAGGTGTTTAACCACTCGGGGTCAACCGGGAGTGTGTGTACGCATAGCTAACTGTCGTCAGTATTATCGTGTGGCTAGACAGTTTACCTTTGTGGCAGTGCGTCAGTGGCCCCCAAATGCAGGCCCAGGCTTGGGTGGTGACATGTGTAATTTCTTCGATCAGTTTGGACGCATCAATAATGGTATATGCTGTACAGATATGGATTCCAACACATTTGGAGTGTTTCCATTGCCTACAACAACTACAACCACCACCACCGAGAGACCCAGTGCGGTAGCTGATGAGGTAGATAAACAGGAAGAAAATAATGTAAAACCCGAAGCAGCAGAAGATCCCATAGATAATGTGAATAGTGTTGAGGATACACCAGACTTTCAGGATGTAAATACAATAGAAGCTAGTCACAATCCTGAGCCAGAGGTGCCAGTACCAACTGCGCAACCACCTACAACCGTTTATCCTTATCAATGGCCTTTCGGCAGCTTTGCAGGCGGAGTGGCTCAATGGCCACCAGCATTACCCACCCATCCACCATCTTCAGGCGGTTGGCCTCCACCAATTCCCACTCATCCGCCCAACCATCATTATCCCACGCATCCATCGACAGCAGGAGTACCAGTAAGACCTACCAATCCCGCTAATGTACCAACCACCAGGCGAACCACACCCAGACCCAGTACTACACGACGTCCCAGCTATCCCAGTTATCCAGTCACAACGCCATTAACCACTACCACTCGTCGTCCGTCCGGTGGTTTTAGTGCTGAAGGTTTACCCCTGCAATGTGGCAATAAGAATCCCGTTTCACCCGATCAAGAGCGAATTGTGGGTGGCATCAATGCCAGTCCAAACGAGTTTCCATGGATTGCGGTGCTCTTCAAGTCGGGCAAACAATTCTGTGGTGGTAGTTTGATAACCAATAATCATATTCTCACGGCAGCACATTGTGTGGCACGGTACTGGGAAATACAAAAAAAAATGAAAAATCCTATCTCATCTTCTTAACTTTAATCTTTTAGAATGACCTCTTGGGATGTGGCCGCCTTGACAGCTCATTTGGGTGATTACAATATACGCACCGACTTTGAAGTGCAGCATGTGGTTCGAAGGATTAAGCGTCTAGTGCGGCATAAGGGTTTCGAGTTTAGTACGCTGGTACGTAAATTGTTTGGATTCGCAAACTGGCTTAATAATTCTTTTGTCCACAGCATAACGATATTGCCATTCTAACACTGAGCGAACCGGTACCCTTCACGCATGAGATTCAGCCAATTTGCTTGCCCACTTCACCCACACAGCAATCTCGTTCATATAGCGGTCAAGTGGCCACTGTGGCCGGTTGGGGCAGCCTGAGGGAGAATGGACCACAACCTTCAATTTTGCAAAAAGTGGATATACCCATTTGGGCGAATGCTGAGTGTGCTCGCAAATATGGACGAGCAGCACCGGGTGGTATTATTGAGTCCATGATTTGTGCTGGCCAGGCCGCTAAAGATTCCTGCAGTGTAAGTAAATAAGTAAAAGATCTGATACTATGCAATACAATATCAATTTTCTACCAGGGCGACTCCGGTGGACCCATGATTGTCAACGAGGGTGGCCGCTACACGCAGGTGGGCATTGTATCCTGGGGCATTGGCTGCGGCAAGGGACAATATCCGGGTGTTTATACACGTGTCACCTCATTGCTACCGTGGATCTATAAGAATATCAAATGAATGTAGTATTTTTAGTTTAATTTAAGTCGTGATAAATATTTGTAATAAAGCAACAAAACTCTATGAAAATGGTTCAAGTCTGAGCTAAGGTGTGTCTACTCTTGGGATCAGCCTAAGAGTAGGCAACATAAATTGAACTTTTGGAATATCGAATGGTTTGGTTTGAACTTTTCGCTTAGCTGATTTGGCGTCATTTTGCGCCTTTAATAGGAAATCCAATTGTATTTTTTTAAAGAAATAAATTAATTACAAACATCAAAACACAAATATATTTACATAACTACATTAATTGTATGATCAATGGTCTTTATCTTCTCTTGAATGTAGTTGGGGCACTTGACTGCAATACTCTTATCTGAAAATCCTTTGCTAAAGAAGAAATAAATAATATAGCACAACTATCCATTAAATATAATAATTATCGTATTAATTAACGAATATTGCAATGCATCTTACTCAGTGTGTACTAGGAGTGAGCTGTCACAATCTTTTCGCACACTGGCAAGGATAAAGCAAGGATGTCTTCTTTCCCCCATTGCTGTTTATATTATTCCTAAACGATCTTCATGATGAAATTGAAGGAGGACTATGGATCGGTGATATCACAATACAATATCGACATGATGCAATGAATGATCTACAAGCTCGAGCAGTACTGTAAAAAGTGGAATATGGAGGTAAATACCAAAAAGTCAAAAATGATGGTATTTACTTACAACTTGGAACCAATACCGATTGTATCAGAGTTCACCTATCTGGGAGTGGTACTTGCACCAACCTTATCCTACACAAAACATGTTGGGCAGCGAAACAGGTCAGCGAAAAACTGCATAGCCAGTACATGAAAAGAGCATCCTAAGTAAGCTCCAAATGGAAATTATTCCTTGCGGTGTGCCGTTCCACTCAATCTTATGCACCACAAATATGGGGTTCACATCATTTTGAAGAGGTAATCAAACTTCAGTAATACTTTGTTAAATGGATTCTGAGGCTGCCGGACAATACTCCTTATTATGCATTGTCGTTTGAACTTGGCATGGAAGACAACACCATTTTTTATACTCATGATCTACTTAAACTATAAAGGCAAAACATTATTTAATTACCAAGAGCATAGATTACCTCGAAAGTTTTCCAAAAAGAAGGCCACGATATTGAATGGCAATGGGAACACGGAACTAAAGAGTCATGGAGCTTCGGGTGTAACGAACTGGTAAACCAATTAAAAACTGAGGCAATCCGAGAGTATCACGAGCAACAAGTACGCGGCGCATCTATAAATTTCTGGATTATACCAATGAAATCACTAATATCCCAGCCGACATGAAAGTTGCAAACATTACATGGATTTTTAAAGTCCGATGTGGTCTCTCAAACTGAATGGAGAAGGATTTTCGCCGACCCAATCGGGACTTTGCACAATGTGTAATTTAAACGAAAGGGAGACATTCAGCCATGCTCTCATTTTAACTTTCGCAAAAGTTTTGCGATTTGGAGATAAAATTTGGGCGAAAAACCGGTTTCAAATCGAAAATCTTTTGTGAAAGTGAAAGGTGGGAGCATGGCTAATTTAGTCATTTTCTCGGACGCTGCACGGTTCTCAGAGAGCTTAGGGTGCTGCACCTAGGGAAGACCATTCTAAGGGAGAATGAAATTATAAATATATTAAATGAGCCAAACTGGGATCAATTGGTTTACTTTATAAAATATGTATTAAGATCAGATAGTTTCTTTTAAATAATTTTAATTAAGTAAACACTCATCCGTAGTTTTCCAACATCAAAATTGTAAGAGATAAATCGAACTACTTATTTACAAGCTATTTGCCGACAGACGACTATTAAGTCATTGTTAGTAAGTTCTTAATATCCCCCCAATCAAATTGTAATTTTTTTCGAAACAATCTTAAGAAAGAACAAATACATAATTAATAATTTCGTGGAGAACGCACATCACATCCTCTTTGAATGTGGACGCTTCGAGGAACAAAGGCTGACATTATGGGACATCGCAGACAAAGGAAGTTACCACAAATAACTTCGGCGACTCGATGGTTTCAAGCATACGGTTCTGGTAATTTTGCATCTGATGCCCTTATAGAACTGCGCTGACTGTATAATAGACTAGTATACTGTGCGGGCCCCTGCGAAGCATTGCCTTGTGGCCGTCTCGAAGGTTCGCGCAACTAATTTATACAAATATATTTTTTTTCCATCTCATGTGATAGGTAGTTTAGTTAGTCTAATAATTAACGTTATATTTAAACTTGTAATAATATTCACATCTTCTTGATAAAGTTTCTTCTTTAGAATGTATTTATAATTGGCCCGGCAACCAAGGCTGCCAGGCACCACAAAAAATTCAGTTTAGACTCATTAGAGTGCTCCTTTCCACGGAAATCTTTAGTAAAAGGCGAAAGATTTATTCGACAACTGAAAAGAAGCCAGAGTGACTTGGCACCACCAACAGACAGTCTTTCCATGCTGGTGCTGCCTTAAACTGTTGGGAATTTTAAACAAAAAATTCTGACACCAGAACACCCGAAAGTAGGCAATAAAAATGTGCGCAAAAACAATTCCATACTAGACTTATAATTCTCAACTGACTTAGGTAACTCGCTCATGGAGAGGCTGTAAATTGCCTCATTCAAGTTATCGCTTCTCGGCCTTATGGCTAAGATCAAAGTGTAGTATCTGTTCTTATCAGCTTAACATCTGATAGTTTCTCCATTGGAGAACAACAAATGTTAAACTGATTTTTGGAAACAGACGGAGTGCTAGGGGCTTGCTCCACCTCTGTCGCGGGTTGGCCCGGTATTGCAGTACCGCCGGGACTTCGGCCCAATTTGATAATGAATTAAAAATACTTATTTCTGGCTGTTGGAAAAGGAAATTAGATTGAACAATACAAAACTGGTATATACAATTTTTATGCAATTGTAAGGTCGTCCGCACGCGGCTCATATCGTCATCGTAGAGATATAACTTAAATTAGTTTCTAAAAGAAGAAAAGTATTCAGCTTACAAAACTTTGATTGCCGATTTATTTATTTTTTGGAGTCGAATTCAAATCGCATGCTAACGGGTAAGGAGTTAAAGTTTTTAAGAGCCCTAGATATGGGTTCATTAAGGGAATAATTAGTTCGGGAAAATTGGTTGAAAAAGGGTTGGAAGCATGGCAAAATAAGTGCTTGTGTATAAGGTAGTCTACTCGGCTGCCAAACTAGCTCTTGTATGATTGCAATGAGTGCGAGTGAAATGGCACATAGTACATGAGTGCGACTGAAAGGCACTGCTGTGAGTTGATTAACCCCTTGTTGCCTGTTGGGGTGGAAAATAGCCTACAATAATGAATTGAGACGATGTTATTTTTGTGTTTATAATTTTATTTTTAATAATTTTGAATTTCCAACTAAACGTTGTTTTTGATTCTTAATAGCTAATTTTTTGTTTAAATATTTAAGTCTAAAATAAATTCTAGTTTTAAAATAAAATTGTTTTACATTATTATCAATTTGTACATGTTTAGCAGCAATTAATAATTTTTTTTTTATGTCTTTAGTTATTTCAATAGTATTGTGAATATTATTTATAAATATAGACTCTAAGTGTTTTAATGTAGCAGTAAACTGGTCTGACGGCTTTATAAGCCCGCCGTGCGATACCTCATCCACATATGTAAATCCAGATTGCGTTGATTCATTAGACAACCTTAATTTTCTAACAACATAACCTGCTAGATATTCCATAGCGTCCTCCGTTAGTTCATCCATGATGTACTCTGCAGCTATGTTGTTGTCCATCTCTATTTCGAACTCTTCGAACTCTTTCGACCACCCTTTCCACTTCCCTTCATCGGGCTCATTCTCCTTATTGCCATTTGGAGTTATGTTGAGATTGAGCCAGCTGTCGCAGTTGTCCTCGTCAACATTTCCGTTACCGGCTAACAACTCTGTATTCTTGGCTGAATAATATTTAAGGGTTATTAATAAATGAAAATAATCAAATAAACACATAAAACAGGACAACACATAACTACCAACATTCACAATTCAAACTTTGCTGAAACATAAATCTAGACATTTGACAATTATTATTATTAAAATCAATTATTTGCTAATTAACAAATTGTTTTAGTTTTGTCTTACCTACAATGTATTTTCTCAATCTATACTTAAATTGTAAGGGTGACGGATGGTCATGTTGTCCACCCTTCGCCCGCATGGCTCCGAAAAAATTTTCAACAATATCTTGATTCAGCCGACTTGTCAAAATATACTCCATTCCGTACTTTTCATTGCAATAGGCATGCAGTCCATCAAGAGATGCATTGTTTATTAGTATCCCTTTTTGGAATGGGAGCCTATGGGTCTTGCCGCATATCCTATTACTCATAATGTGAGACATCTGTTTTAAAATGTCTCTTTGCAGTTCGAGCTGCTTGCCATAAGGCTGAGTAGTTTCGATGCAGTTGGACGTTGACAGCTTTGAATTGAAAACGTCGAACCAATCGTTGAGGAGTTTAAATAAATCCGAGGTTTCGACTGCATTTTCAACTTGATAGCCTAAAGAGTAGCAGCGTCTGATGGCACTGGCGGTTGTATTCGAAAATAATTGTGTTGCTAATTTGACCTTTTGCTTGGCAAAGGAGCGAACATTTAAATGGCTCTCATTTACTTTGAACAATATTGTTACATCTGTTTTACAACAGTGAGTTATAGTTTGTTCGACAGTCGACTTGGTCAATGTTTGTCCGTTTATATGTAAACCTGTAGCCAAATAATGGTTACGAACCAGCTTTATTAGATGTGGTGCATCTGAAAACACGAAAATTTTCAGATCTTCATCCTCGGGATGGCCAAACCAGGTTTTTTCTAATTGTAAATTTAAAAAAATTAACAACTATCTTTGATTTCATTCATAATAAGAATATACTTTACCTTCAGATATACCGAGCTCTCTCCATAATCTTTGGTTTCCAGCACCCATATCGGAGACAATTGATACCACAAAATATCCTCTTCTGTGTAGTTTTTTTATTAATTCATAAAGAGTTGGCACGTCCATTCTGGTATCATAGTCGAAGAACACTGGTTGCTTCCACGATTTTTTCAATCCTCGAACCATCGCAAGTTGCACGTATTCGCTTGGCTCGTATACAACGTCCGCCGAGCTGTCGTACTCGAATGTACCAGCAACCTTCATTTCGTCGAATGCTAATACGCAAAGCTTATCTGCCGTATCCATGTCCATATTGTCCATAAGATCGATGACCACATCCAGGCAACCAGTCTGTATTTCCACGTTTGACAACCACTTGTATAATGTTGCCCGACAAGGTAATGGAAATCCTTTTTTGTACAGATGGTTATATGCCCTAGGACCTGCGGTATGGAGGCACATAGCCCATGATATGTCATCTGAATTAAATTCTGACCTCTTTCCACCACTCTTTAAAATTTTTATTTGGGTCTGAGTGAAGATGGTACTTAAAGATTTCTCTAACTGGCTTGCATCCTCTACGAGCTTACGTAAGCTCTGTACTTCATCCTCCAAAGCACGAATCTTTTGCCTCAGAGTCTTTATTTCCATGGACGTTGAATGATTTATCACTGTGTCCCTACAAGACAGTTTCATTATGTTTACATATCCATCCATATGTACAAAAAGAAATATATGTACATATATATTTTCACACGCCAAACTTACTCAGTTTCCGTACTGGCATTAGCATAGCCTTCTTTAACACTTTCATCCTCTTTCTCTCTTTGCGGAACGGCATCATTGTTTAAGCGTCTCTTCTTATAAATCTTCCCCTTGGGAGCAGTCCTCCACTGAGACGCATTAAAATGTGTATCACATATTTGGGAATTTTTGCTTAGGCTGCACCCCAGGCTTTCCTCCCACAGCTTTCTCTTCATTTCACATTTCGGGGCATGAATGATTTTCACGCCCGGTACATTCTTGCGGCAAAAATAACAATAGTTCATTTTTTTCTTTTTTTTGAACACGTTAGGGTTAATGCGAAAAATAAAACGAGAAAAAATCGTCCGTAACCAACCTTCCACTTTGACAAGCAAACGTGCACTGGCAAAAGAGCTAGTAAACCCGAAAGCAAAGGCAGCCGAGTAGACTACCTTACGAAGGCACTCGTTTTGCCATGGTTGGAAGGTTCTAAGATTTCTGCCTGGTACATTTAAATTTATCTTCCCTAACAGGGTCGGACAATCAATGCAGCCAAATACCATGAATGAATAAACATAGATTGCGACATCCCGCGCACAAAAGTGGTCATCTACTGCGCAGGCACCGCTGACGTCACGGTTCGCGTGCTGCTATTGGTTGAAAATAGAGAGCAGCGCCATTTAAAAAAGAGAGCAAAGCTTGTGACAGTGGGACCAATTTTATAAATTTGCTATTATTTTTTAATAGTATTTAGCTTGTGAACTATCTCATTAAATTCATAGATATTTTTATTTAATTGAAATATAGCAACATATAACTAAATAAAACGTCAAATGTTATTGACTGCTTATAACATATAACAAATTACTTATATTTTTGTTTGTTATTTTGCCTGCAGCCGACCACAGTGCACCTCATTTTATCTAACTGTGTTTTTTTTACAGGGTTGTCGAAACTCTCGAATATCACACGTTTTGTATGACAATTGTATGGCCTTAATTTATATAAAAACAAACGTTATATGGTGGCAACTCTTCGAAAAGCACCGCTGACGTTTTATAACGGGAAAACATGCGCATGTCGCAATCTAAGTTTATTCATTCATGGCCAAATACAAGGTCGTTCAAAAACAATAAAGACGCAATAGTTCTTTTATCTTCCAGGGTGGAGAGATTGCACCAAGGCACATCTACTAAAATAAGGCATTTTTAAGGAATTTTAGAAATTTTTTTGTACCCTTTCAAGCCTCTTTGTATGAACTGCACTAGAGGGATTCCAAATAAATGAAGTATACTCCAACTTGGAACGCACAAATGCGGAGTAAAGGCTCAACCTAGTATAAGGATCCTAGAATTGGCTGGCATTGCGCTTGACAAAGCCAAACATGGAATAGGCTTTTGGCCAAATATAATTTATGTGCTCTCATTAAAGGTACATTTTTTGTCAAATTTCACTCCCAAACCAATGGCCTCAACCCGGCTCGATAAAGTTTGATTAGAAATCGAGTAAGTGGCCGTGATATTGTAGAAGCATTGGCTATATCTAAAAATAAAGCATTTGTTGAGATTAAGAGGGAGTAAGTTGAGAGCACACCATGCACTGACCCTATCTAGATCGGCCTGCAACAATGGACTATCACTTAAGGATTTAATTGAACGGTAAATTTTAAGATCATCTCATTTTAAGATCATCAGCATACAGCAAAAACTCTGAGTTACGAAAATGCATACAAATGTCATTAATAAAAATAATGAAAAGTAAAGGACCAAGGGCACTCCCCTGTGGAAGTCCTGAAGTAGCCACATATTGAGTAGAAAGCGAGTTGTTTATTTTGACTTTGTAAGTCCGGCGCACAGTGGGCGATTTGGTACATTTAGGTGGAACTAATTCAAATTTCAAGATAAAAATTCGAAATAAAAAATAATGGCCAATGCATCCCTGAGTCTAACGGTACTTAAAGCTTTTATGTGCCAACGATATTCGATCAGCTATGAGCTTTCAAACATGGCGTATGTGGAAGAACGTGCATTGAAATGCTTTTGAGCCTATTAGGAAGCAGCAGAAAAGCCATAAAAAAACATAAAACATTAAAGCTGATATAATTTTTGTTTTTAATTATAGTTAAGAGGTATGTATGCGTTTAAAAAAGTATTTGTGAGTTCGCTGAATATGTGTTTTAGTTGAATAAAGTGATGTTTGTATGTTTTATGGAAAATATTTCACTTTTTAATGTTTCGTGGCTTAGAACTTGTGACTACAGCCTGCTTCAGCTGTGATTTTTGTTTTAATTAATGTGTACGTCAGTAGTGATACTAAGAAAACAAACATTAGCTGCCTTTTCCTGCCTAAACGTGTAAAAAAAAAATATCAGGTGCAATGATCAAATCTTTTCCATTCTTTTTTTGCTTTTTGTGCTCAAACTAGTAAACCGATTCGAAAACAATGGCTTGAGCGATGATGGGCAATTCAAAAACCTTTCGATTGGTATCTTGTTTAACTTAATCTTAAGTCCCTGAATTGTAATATGGCTTAAAACGTAAGTGTTCCTACCGAAAAAATTAAAAAAAAATATTAAAAAAAACGTTTGCATTAAAAATATTTAAAATTGATTTTCTAGTTCAGCACTCCAAATTTAACTAAGAAAAAGTTCTAGTGTTATTAAAAAATTTAAAACTAAAAAAAAAATTAAAATATTAAAAACTAATTATTTTTTGTAAAAAAAATTTAATTTTTTATTAAAAATTTAATACAAAAAATATGTATTTTTGTTTAATTATCAGTCAAAAATATCATACAAGTGATTTCATTCTTTTAAATCTGAAATATGAATTAATTCCACCTAAATGTACGAAATCTCCCACTGTGCGGCGGTCCAAGTAAGATTGAATCCAGCACAATAAAGAGGAATGAAACCCTAGCTTAAAAAGCTTGGCGAGTAGAGCGTTATGACAAACTTTATCAAATGCCTTGGGAAAAGTCGGTATAAATAACATCAACTTGACAGCGTTGATATATATCGACAAAACTGTGTTGAAGCATATAATCAGGCATGTTCCGCATTCCGACCGTTTTCAAAAAGAAAACGAAACGAAAACGAACGTTTTACATTTTGCTGTTCCGAATTTCGAACGATTTGGTTGCGTTTTGACTTTTCGAACACGGTGTCTAAACCGGTTTAATCATCAGCTGGCTGGACGGCCAGCGCAATCCCTGTCGAGGCACACTTTTTTTTATAATTTTTATTTTTTGGAGGTGTTTTTAACATTGTCTATATTTGGTACAATGCACCTTAGTCCTATGAAATCAATAAATGTTAATTAACACTGAAAACATTAAAATGCTAAAATATTTATATTTTCATGAACACTTTTTCGTTTTTCATGACCACCGCTCATGTCTTATGAACGGAAAAATTAGACCAAAATCATGACAATTTGGTAATGATTTTAGAACGTGAAAGCGTGAGAACGTGAGAATTGCAAATTGGCTAAGCTTCATAATAGGCGTTTCAAAATTTTAGTTAAATAGCCAGAAGTTTTTAGTTTAGTACGGACTTAGCTGGCTTGAAGACTGATCTCGGTAAGCAAAAGTTTTTGTAACAGATTGTGATTAATTCTGATTGTCTTGCAGTTGCTGATTAGTGAAGATATCTGTACCCGGCTCAACCACTGCTCATTGAACGAGAAAGTCATTATGAATGGCATAGTTTTGATCTGGTTGCTGATGATCATGGGTTTGGTCAATTTTGGCGAAAATGCGGCCATATGTCGCGTTTACAGATGTCCGCGTTTTCAACGTCAGCGAAAACGCTGAGACAGCATTATAAGGATATAATGACACATTCAATTTGTACGAATTATTTAAGTCAAAACTTTTTGTCTATTTGGAAAAGTCGTTTAAATTCACAGCATATTCATGCATTAACTAAAATAATTGTGTCCTTCCACCCTTATTATAAGGTATACAAATTGTGCTATAAAAGTAAATAAATCAAGCAAGAAAGCAAAACAAACCACACTGTCAAGTTTGAATAATCGGATCGGGTTGACTTGAAGTTGATAAATCCAATTTTTAAAGCCTTTTTAGCAGATTGTGGTGGGTAAATGGCTGTGGCTATGACTTGGAATATAAAGCCAAATTGCTTTGGAATCATGATATTACACCTTCGGTTTCTGATCACAGCCACAAAAATCACCAGGCTTGGCCTCTAGTCCATTTTCCAGTTTCCATAACTGAAAACTGCTTTGCCGCCTTAACAAACTATAAATGTAAGATCATGTGAACATACATATGTTCAGAACATGGGAAATCAAAATAAAAATTCAAATCGAAAGTCAAACATTTGTTGCCAGCAAAATGTTACCCACGGTTATTTTTGCTGATATTTTTTTAGATATCATCCATCGAAGAGTTGTATACCACTTTCCTGTATTGCATAATAATACAAAATTTTCAATTTCCATGCAAATTTGTGAAGCGTTTTTTCTTTCGTTTTTCACTTTATGAATGGCTTGGACATGATTTAAGAACATTTTGAGCTCGCTATATGAACCCAGAAAAAACACAAAAATGAATTGTGGATTGTTTGTGGTATTGACACTGGAAAACGACAGGATCAAACTAGATACTTTCTTCTGCGGATTTATTGGTAAGGTTTAGGAAAAAAGAAAAGAAGAAAAATTCTTAGCAGGTGACGCTGTAGGCTTACATTTCGTTTTTCAGTTCAATTCAATTACAATTCTAATACATGGCGCAGTGACGGTCATTCCTGTTATACATTTGAATGTCCGTCTCTAATACATCAGCCGCTTAACAACACTCCTTACAGCAGACATCTCCACTAACACACACACACACACAAATGTATAAAAGACTCTTGCAGTATACCGAAAATAAAGACAGTCGTAATCAAGCTCACAACGAGATCAGTTCGTCTTTCTTGTCCAAACACAACAATTCCCTTTGACAGCACAGCATTTATTCTTTCTGATTTGTTTTGTTTTTCGGGTTGTTCTACAATATTAAATTGCTCATTGGCATTTTGAAAGGCAAATGATGGGTTAGTGGTAGCTTTATGTGCGATTTATACAAAGTGATGATCATTTACCAAGAAGAAGTCGTGCTTACATTGGTCAGTGTTGTCATAACGCAACGCGAAACCGAAATGTCGTAGCACGTCGAAGGGAAGAGGAAAGTGCTATTGAAAAGGAATCGGATCGAATCAGAATGATTGAAAGTAGTAGGCGACGGTCAGCAGAGATGAACGATGCTTAAACTGTATTGAGACTTGACACTAAGAGAACTCTCTTGAAAAAAAATCTGTTGATTCCTGAATTTTCAAGAATTTTGCTCTTGAAATCGAGCTAAATTTGGTTGCAATTTGGTTTTTATAGGCAAGGGGAGTGAGGAGAGGTATCGGAGCAAAGAGGGCAAGCCAACTTTGAGAGAATAGCATTGAACACGCTCTTACAGTTACGTTTTTCATGGAAGAGGCGTGTGTGTGTAGAAACTATAGAGAGGAGAACACTGTCGTTGTCAGATTTGAGCGGTCGACAGTTAGTTCATTTCATGTTGAACGTTTCGACTGTGAAGAAGTAATCGATTTAAGGATTGTATAAAATAAAGAAAATGTTGAGAACACCTTAAATAAAAATAAAAAAAACATTAAATAAAGAGAAAAATTATGCTCCTACGGGGACTTGATTCACGACCTCGACTTTTTGGCGAATGTCTTGTCCACTCAACCACGGCCCTTGCTGCTCGCTGGGCGGCAAACTGCCAACTTCTTACATTTTTAACTATGATTTAGCCGCCAGGTGTCGCCTATGCCTGATAGTTGAGTAAGCTAAAGCGAAAATCAAAAATTTCAAATGCGCTTACCTTAATTTGAACACACACATCTTTAGATTATAAATATGCTGCCTTCAATAAAATCAGATTTTAAATTTCGAATATATAACCCTTCAAATGGTTATAGACGCGTCTGTTGTGTGTGTTACAGTCCCTCCCACTCCCATTTTCTTTCAAATATTTAGTTCAAGCCTTTTATTTTGAGAATATTGTTACTTGGATCAAGTACTGAAACTCTTGAATCAAGAATGTCGGCATCAAAAATTCATTCTTGGATCAAGAATTTTCATTCTTACCGTACTCTATTCTCTTTTTTCTCTATTTCTCTGAGTGTATGAGCCAAATAATCATTGCAGTGCTCACGCATCCATCAGTTCAGTTCGGTCAAATGTCTCTCGTTTGTCAGAAAAGCAATGCAATTAAATTTAAGAAAGAACCGCCTTTCCAGAGTTACTTCTACCAACAGGACCATTGCGCACGCTGCTTTACGGTTTCCTACAATAACAAATGCGCGCTGTGCGCATAAGTCGTGGGGACCCCTGGTGTAAAGTTTTGTAATTAGGAGTCTGATACTTTCTTAATTCAAAACTGGACAAGCTCAAATGTTTATAAGTAGCTATTTTTAGACAATTAAAACTTTAATATTGAGATAATCTCTGCTTCGCCGTTTTGGGGCTTTAAAGCCAAGTATATAGTATATATATAATCTTGAATTTAACACGTTCTCATCAGAAACATATCCAAACAATTCAAAGATCCCGGTCGACACCGGGGTATAAAGCTAGTTTTTTTTTTTAATATCTTTTTGTTGGTTCAGTTAAGTCTTTAACATCACAGGAGACGAACTCACGACCACTTACTTCACACGAAAGACGGCATCGACCAAACGACTATCGACCGCACGCGTGACAGTGCGGCAAATCACAGTAAAGAATGCAGCCATACGCTAAGCACTCTGCTATCAATTAGCGTAGATGGCAAGACTGTTGCCTTAGAACGACGAGATCGTGGCTTCAAGTGAATTTTAAGAATTCCAAATATCCTGAGTAGTTGAACCCAGCTCAAGCTGAAAGGTAGTTAAATTTTCGGCATTCTTAGGCCCTAAAAATTATTTTGGTATTTTAAAATATTTGTACATGTTACAAAAAAACTTGCTTAGTAGACTTTGGTCAACGAAGGGTCATGATTCTAGTACTTTTAGAAAGAGTTTTTTTTCTCTGAGTAATGCTATTTGCGTTTTACTTCATTTTTTTTTTCATCAACTCAACAATATGAAGCAAAATTTCTTAATTACAAAAGTATAATGACTACTCTACGTGAGATGCGTCTCTCTTTTTTTTTTATATGGACGTTGACGTACAATGCGCAGTACGTTCAAGTGGCCCATGCGACACCAAGCCTAAGCTTGTTACGCGCGAACCCCAAGCAAAATAGCAGCCCACCTCCCGCCCAATCGACCGAGAGGCGCAGCCACTAACGTGTGACACGAAATCGCGAAGAAAGAACATAAAGTAATGTTAACTACGGGCTAAATAAGTTAAAATAGAAATTTTTATAGCAGGAAGAGAAGCTTCAGAGTTAATTATTCGGTAGAGTTTATTGTAATCAGCACAGAGGACACGAAACGGTTCATGCAAGGCATAGTTAGTATTACAACGAATTAGTGATAGGGGGATAAAATTACGAGTCGGTCTAATAGGAACGTTGAGGTTAATTTGGACAACCAACTCAGTTGAGTCGATTTCACCATTTATTAGTCTATGTATAAAGATTACTCCAAGCATAACTCTACGGTTAATAAGGGAGGGAAGGTTTGTTAAAAGGATTCTAAGGCTGCCGAACAATACTCCTAATTAAGCATAGTCGACTGAACTTGTCATGGAAGACAACCAATTTTTTACACTCATGATCCACTTAAACTATATTGGCAAAACATTATTTGATAACCTCGAAAGCATTCCAAAAAGAAGCCCACGATATTGAATGGCAATGGGAAAACGGAACTAAAAAATCATGGAGAACGAACTGGTAAACCAATTAAAAACTGAGGCAATCCGAGAGTATCACGCGCAACAAGTACGCGGCGCATCTATAAATTTCTGGATTATACCAATGAAATCACTTATATCCCAGCCGACATGAAAGTTGCAAACATTACATGGATTTTTAAAGCCCGATGTGGTCTCTTCAAACTGAATGGAGGATTTTCGCCGACCCAATCGGGACTTTGCACAATGTGTAATTTAAACGAAAGGGAGACATTCAGCCATGCTCTCATTTTTACTTTCGCAGAAGTTTTGAGATTTGGAGATTAAATTTGGTCGAAAAACCGGTTTCACATCGCCATACTTTTGCGAAAGTAAAAGGCTAATTTAATCATTTTCTCGGACGCTGCCCGGTGCTCAGAGATTTTATGGTGCTGCACCTAGGGAAGACCATACTAAGGGAAAATGAAATTCTAAATATATTAAATGGGCCAAACTGGGATCAATTGGTTAACTTTATAAAATATGCATTAAGTTTCTTTTAAATAATTTTAATTAAGTAAACACTCATCCGTAGTTTTCCAACATCAAAATTGTGAGAGATAAATCGAACTACTTATTTACAAGCTATTTGCCGACAGACGACTATTAAGTCATTGTTAGTAAGTTCTTTAGTTCTTTAGTTAGTCTAATAATTTTTATTTAAACACTTGTAATAATATTCACATCTTCTTCTTGATATAGTTTCTTCTTTCGAATGTATTTATAATTGGCCCGGCAACCAAGGCTGCCAGGCACCACAAAAAATTCAGCTTAGACTCATTAGAGTGCTCCTTTCCACGGAAATCTTTAGTAAAAGGCGAAAGATTTATTCGACAACTGAAAAGAAGCCAGAGTGACTTGGCACCACCAACAGACAGTCTTTCCATGCTGGTGCTGCCTTAAACATTTGGGAATTTTAAACAAAAAATTCTGACACCAGAACACCCGAAAGTAGGCAATAAAAATGTGCGCAAAAACAATTCCATACTAGACTTATAATTCTCAACTGACTTAGGTAACTCGCTCATGGAGAGGCTGTAAATTGCCTCATTCAAGTTATCGCTTCTCGGCCTTATGGCTAAGATCAAAGTGTAGTATCTGTTCTTATCAGCTTAACATCTGATAGTTTCTCCATTGGAGAACAACAAATGTTAAACTGATTTTTGGAAACAGACGGAGTGCTAGGGGCTTGCTCCACCTCTGTCGCGGTTTGGCCCGGTATTGCAGTACCGCCCATGGCAAAATAAGTGCTTGTGTATAAGGTAGTCTACTCGGCTGCCAAACTAGCTCTTGTATGATTGCAATGAGTGCGAGTGAAATGGCACATAGTACATGAGTGCGACTGAAAGGCACTGCTGTGAGTTGATTAACCCCTTGTTGCCTGTTGGGGTGGAAAATAGCCTACAATAATGAATTGAGACGATGTTATTTTTGTGTTTATAATTTTATTTTTAATAATTTTGAATTTCCAACTAAACGTTGTTTTTGATTCTTAATAGCTAATTTTTTGTTTAAATATTTAAGTCTAAAATAAATTCTAGTTTTAAAATAAAATTGTTTTACATTATTATCAATTTGTACATGTTTAGCAGCAATTAATAATTTTTTTTTTATGTCTTTAGTTATTTCAATAGTATTGTGAATATTATTTATAAATATAGACTCTAAGTGTTTTAATGTAGCAGTAAACTGGTCTGACGGCTTTATAAGCCCGCCGTGCGATACCTCATCCACATATGTAAATCCAGATTGCGTTGATTCATTAGACAACCTTAATTTTCTAACAACATAACCTGCTAGATATTCCATAGCGTCCTCCGTTAGTTCATCCATGATGTACTCTGCAGCTATGTTGTTGTCCATCTCTATTTCGAACTCTTCGAACTCTTTCGACCACCCTTTCCACTTCCCTTCATCGGGCTCATTCTCCTTATTGCCATTTGGAGTTATGTTGAGATTGAGCCAGCTGTCGCAGTTGTCCTCGTCAACATTTCCGTTACCGGCTAACAACTCTGTATTCTTGGCTGAATAATATTTAAGGGTTATTAATAAATGAAAATAATCAAATAAACACATAAAACAGGACAACACATAACTACCAACATTCACAATTCAAACTTTGCTGAAACATAAATCTAGACATTTGACAATTATTATTATTAAAATCAATTATTTGCTAATTAACAAATTGTTTTAGTTTTGTCTTACCTACAATGTATTTTCTCAATCTATACTTAAATTGTAAGGGTGACGGATGGTCATGTTGTCCACCCTTCGCCCGCATGGCTCCGAAAAAATTTTCAACAATATCTTGATTCAGCCGACTTGTCAAAATATACTCCATTCCGTACTTTTCATTGCAATAGGCATGCAGTCCATCAAGAGATGCATTGTTTATTAGTATCCCTTTTTGGAATGGGAGCCTATGGGTCTTGCCGCATATCCTATTACTCATAATGTGAGACATCTGTTTTAAAATGTCTCTTTGCAGTTCGAGCTGCTTGCCATAAGGCTGAGTAGTTTCGATGCAGTTGGACGTTGACAGCTTTGAATTGAAAACGTCGAACCAATCGTTGAGGAGTTTAAATAAATCCGAGGTTTCGACTGCATTTTCAACTTGATAGCCTAAAGAGTAGCAGCGTCTGATGGCACTGGCGGTTGTATTCGAAAATAATTGTGTTGCTAATTTGACCTTTTGCTTGGCAAAGGAGCGAACATTTAAATGGCTCTCATTTACTTTGAACAATATTGTTACATCTGTTTTACAACAGTGAGTTATAGTTTGTTCGACAGTCGACTTGGTCAATGTTTGTCCGTTTATATGTAAACCTGTAGCCAAATAATGGTTACGAACCAGCTTTATTAGATGTGGTGCATCTGAAAACACGAAAATTTTCAGATCTTCATCCTCGGGATGGCCAAACCAGGTTTTTTCTAATTGTAAATTTAAAAAAATTAACAACTATCTTTGATTTCATTCATAATAAGAATATACTTTACCTTCAGATATACCGAGCTCTCTCCATAATCTTTGGTTTCCAGCACCCATATCGGAGACAATTGATACCACAAAATATCCTCTTCTGTGTAGTTTTTTTATTAATTCATAAAGAGTTGGCACGTCCATTCTGGTATCATAGTCGAAGAACACTGGTTGCTTCCACGATTTTTTCAATCCTCGAACCATCGCAAGTTGCACGTATTCGCTTGGCTCGTATACAACGTCCGCCGAGCTGTCGTACTCGAATGTACCAGCAACCTTCATTTCGTCGAATGCTAATACGCAAAGCTTATCTGCCGTATCCATGTCCATATTGTCCATAAGATCGATGACCACATCCAGGCAACCAGTCTGTATTTCCACGTTTGACAACCACTTGTATAATGTTGCCCGACAAGGTAATGGAAATCCTTTTTTGTACAGATGGTTATATGCCCTAGGACCTGCGGTATGGAGGCACATAGCCCATGATATGTCATCTGAATTAAATTCTGACCTCTTTCCACCACTCTTTAAAATTTTTATTTGGGTCTGAGTGAAGATGGTACTTAAAGATTTCTCTAACTGGCTTGCATCCTCTACGAGCTTACGTAAGCTCTGTACTTCATCCTCCAAAGCACGAATCTTTTGCCTCAGAGTCTTTATTTCCATGGACGTTGAATGATTTATCACTGTGTCCCTACAAGACAGTTTCATTATGTTTACATATCCATCCATATGTACAAAAAGAAATATATGTACATATATATTTTCACACGCCAAACTTACTCAGTTTCCGTACTGGCATTAGCATAGCCTTCTTTAACACTTTCATCCTCTTTCTCTCTTTGCGGAACGGCATCATTGTTTAAGCGTCTCTTCTTATAAATCTTCCCCTTGGGAGCAGTCCTCCACTGAGACGCATTAAAATGTGTATCACATATTTGGGAATTTTTGCTTAGGCTGCACCCCAGGCTTTCCTCCCACAGCTTTCTCTTCATTTCACATTTCGGGGCATGAATGATTTTCACGCCCGGTACATTCTTGCGGCAAAAATAACAATAGTTCATTTTTTTCTTTTTTTTGAACACGTTAGGGTTAATGCGAAAAATAAAACGAGAAAAAATCGTCCGTAACCAACCTTCCACTTTGACAAG
>JBAMBO010003928.1:0-13163 GCA_037044535.1 Lordiphosa magnipectinata
ACCTACAATGCAAGGGTATAAGCCACACATATGAATTCAAAGATGGACAGTATATGATTAAAGTAAGAGGAAATGATGTTACATATACGATACTGCCCTTATACCTAAGAGGTTCAAACTGGACTTCTGACTTTAATAAGATAAAAAGCTTCTTCCAAACTACCGGAGACCGTGATGGGAGATTAACATTTGTCAGCACAATTGGAAGCTCCGTTAACGACATATGCGAGGTCGAATGCAGCTTCATAAAAAATTTCGTGGAACTGAAAGTGGAAAGCGCCATATGGTCAGATCATTTATGTCTCACCCTGGCAAAACAATGCGAAAAAATTCATACCCAAGATCTGCGCCTGTTACCTAAACTTATATGGAAAGAAAAACTACAACCGCAGTATAGCATGCAAGTCAAGTTAAACATGGAATCAAAAATACAAGAAAATCCCGAATTACATATAGCGGACATTTGCCAAATTATAAAATCTTCAACATATTCAAGATCAGCAGTTACGAAAACAAACGCACTGAACAAGTGGCTTGATGCACAATGTGCAACACTTCGAAATAGTGTATTCAATGCTCTTTACAAGTATCGATACTCTGACGATGTTGAACACAAATTGGAGTATTTGGATTTAAAGAAAAGATACGACACCCTGTGCAGCACAAAAAAGCAACAGTACATTTTAACCATAGAGACTAAAATAAATGATGTTCAAAACAGTAAAGATTGGTGGACTCTAGTAAGAGAATTGCGATCACAGACATATCAAATTGGTTCTGACATACTCGGCAGCACTTTCAAGGACTACTTCAGCACCCTATTAAACACAACAGAACATACAAATGGGATGCACTACGCCTTAATGCTAAATAGAGACGACGAATTGGATAGCGACATAACAATAGAGGAAATAAAACAAATATGTTACGCAAAGTCAAAACCAATAACGCACCAGGGGAAGACAGAGTGCCCCACAAGTTTTACGCAAATGCCCCCGACGAACTGTTGTTAGAGTTGGCGAAAATATTTACAAGGAATCTGAACAGTGATGATCTAGACGACTCTTTTATAAAAAGCATAATTTTTCCCATATTCAAAAAAGGCGACCCAAACAATGTTGGAAATTACACGGGCATTTCGTTTATGAACTGTGGAGCAAAAATAATGATGGGCGTTCTGAACGATCGGCAATCGGAATGGGTAACAAAATATGGCAAACTAAACGAATATCAGGCAGGATTCCGCAAGAAGTACTCTACAAACGACAACATCTACAATCTTGTATCAATAGTCAAAATCAGGTTCGCAGAAAATAAGAAAACGTATGCATACTTTGTTGATTTTAAGGCAGCATTTGACAGAGTCCCAAGGCAACTATTGATATTTAAGCTACACTCAATCGGAGTACCAACAAAAATCGTGAACTTTATTAAAAAAGTATACGCAGTATCTAGCAGCGCTGTATGGAACGGAAACTAGTTGTCGGAAAGTTTTGAAACTTATAATGGTGTAAAGCAAGGATGCTTGTTATCCCCTTTACTATTTGCATTATATATTAATGATCTCCATGAAAGCTTGGGTGGTGGCCTTAACATAGACGAATTAAATATCAGACTCCTTTTATATGCAGACGATATCGTCTTGGTAGCTGACACTCCCAGCACATTGCAACGTATGGTCAACCGCCTTGAGAGTTATTGTGGCTTATGGGGAATGGAAGTAAATATGCTTAAATCGGAGATAATGGTTTTTCGTCAACGTGGAAGGCTGGCTGCGGACGATAAATGGACCTATCAAGGGACCCCAATAAAAGTTGTAAACGAATATAAATACTTGGGAATTATATTTACGCCAAGCCTGCCATTCAACAAGCACCTAAGCGAAAAAACAGGGAGGCCAAACAAGGGATCAATATGACATGGAATAGTTTCTTAAGCAAGCCGAACATAAGCCTTTAAGCAAAATGGAAACTTTGTCAAGCTGTTACCCGTGCAGTACAAACTTATGGCGCGCAAGTATGGGGCAACTCTTTATTTGATGAAGTAGATGCATTGCAACGATATTTTATAAAGAAAATACTGAGGTTACCTGCGAATACCCCGAACTATGTGCTGAACCTTGAAACTGGAGTAGAAGAAGCGTTCCACTATACATATAATTTGCACCTTAGCAGTGTTGGGCATTAATCAATTAAATTTTCAATCAATTGATTAATCAACTAAAAAATTTTAATCAATTAATTCAACTGCAATTAAAATTAATTGCAACTAAAAGATAAGTTGCAGCTTGCAACTAATTTAGTTGAATTAATTTAAATTAATTGCAACTTATAACTAAATCAACTGCAATTGAATTTTTCAATTGTTCAACACTACAGTTAAAACTAACAATTAAGTAAGCTGTGTGATTTGTAGTTCAAAGTTTGTACAGTAAAATAAAATTTTGTTCAGAAAAGAAGCATAAGTAGAAAAAGAGACTAAATCAGCACAATAAAGCCTAGGTTCGCGTTTTATGGGTAATTTTGCACTTGCAACACACAACGACAACAATTTTAACTTACTTTTTATGGCTTAAGATTAAAATCTACAAAATGGATGAAGACAGCAATTCCTTGGATTATGCTCTGGGCACGGCAGAAAATATTGCACCTTCCTCGGAGATGCAGCAGGTAGCTCCTTACCGTCTTCGCAACCACGACTGCTTCTACTAGACGGAACTTATTTTAAATTCTTAGAACACAAATCAACAGCCAATATTACGGCTTTATGCATGAAATGGCCAGAGGATCGAAACACAAAAGTAAGAGGGTATTTAAACTGTACATCGAACGTTTTAAGCCATTTGAAGAGAAAACACGGAAATGACTGCGTGACTGAGTACAAGGAATACATTAAAAAGAAGACGGAAGAGAAGAAACATCCCGGCCATACAACCAAGAACATAGCAAGTGTGAACAAGAAATCTGTTGAGAAAAAACTATCACAAGAGCAATTTGACGATAACGTAGTGAAATATTTCATTCATTCAATGATCCCGTTACGTGCTGTTGAAGACCCATATTTTGGGAAAATATTCTCGGATTTAAAAATATGTGAAAAAGGACTTTCATTAATAAGTCGTCGAACCTTAGGCCGTCGAATAAAAACCTTTTTACGAAGAGCAAATGCACCTGGGGTTCGGAATTTATCGCTCAGAGCCGAAAACCGCTGATCGTGAGCCTGGAGCACTGAACGGCTCGTGAGCGACAGCACTCGGCTCTGAGCTGTGAGCAATAATAGCTCTCTGAGCTGTTTGCGACTGAACACATATCAAGGCGGTATACATATGTATTGCTGAAAGTGTCTGAATTGGCCTCACTCATAAAAAATGTCGTTTGCAAATATTATTGAGTGACGCTTATGAACTATGTACATCTGGCAGGTTCTTTTTTTGAATTAACAGTGAATTTGGTGGAACTGATACGTTCTTCATGCTCTATCTATGTTCTTCAGCATTGGTCATCCATGGTTCGGGGTTCACTATTGTCAAAATCAAGGCGATGTAGTTGTTGCCTTGAAAAGCAGTTTCTTAAGCACTTAGCGGTCTTATTACCATGGAGATCTCTTAGCTGCGAATTGCGCTTATGCATTGATTTTGGTATGATTTTCCACTTGATTGGCATTATCGTTTTTCATTAACACTATTTTTTATCCTCTAAGGTATTTTTTTCGGTATTTAATAAGTCGTAAGTCACGGTAAATAGGTTTAAGTAACTCGTGAACCACTAAGTCTGTGGTTCCCAGCTTAGAACCGAGAGCTGTGGCTCACGAGCTGTGCCTTTCAGCTCAGAGCAAAGAGCTGAGTGTCATGAGCTTAGAGGTAGAGCTAGCAAAGGGCGATTACGAACCCATTCAATTGTTAGTTTTTAATCAAATTTTTTAAAAAGATTAACAATTAATCAATTGTTAATTGTAGAAACTAACGATTAACCATTAATTAATTGTTAGTCGTGAGGTATTGCAATTACAATTAATTGTTAACTGCGATAGGTGCGATGAACAATTAATTAATTGTTAGTTTTTTAATTGTTAATCAATTAAAATTTGCCCAACACTGTACCTTAGATACATTACCAAAACTCTATTTGAATATGAACCCACCCGACTACCGCACATTCTGTCAAATGTAATCAGAAGAGAGAAAATTTATTGGTACGACGACCTAGCTATGCACCTTCGAGCTTCGGATATCCAACTACCTGATGAAGTAAATCAAACGGAATGGTGCTATATATGTATCGACCTACTAACTCAAATGAAACTTGAGAGGCAAAATCAATTAATTGACAGTGCACGAGCCAGCGAAACTAGAATTTACAAATACCTTGACTATAACAAGGGATCTGAATTTTGCTGTGAAAACTTCCCACAGAAGAAAATATCCTGGATAATAAAGGCTCGCGGAGGCCTTCTATGGTTAAAGGGAAACTTCTTTAATAATACCCGGTCAAGACATTGCAACCTATGTTATCCCAATGAGGATGAGACGATGCAACATTTTATTGAAAGATGCCCAGTACTGCGGGAATTTAGATGCAGATATATCAAAAAGACATATTTAACTGAGGTAGAGATTGTGGATGTATTAAATGGGAGTGATGATGAAAATTGGTCAACACTTGCAAATTACATAGAGCAAGCAATAGTCTATAAAAAAAGCTTAATCGAAGAATTTAAGTTTCACTTTATGTTAATCTTCATATTTTTATACTCTGTACCGAAGGTACATAGAGTATATTTAGTTTGTGCAAAAGTATGTAACAGGGAGAAAGAATCGTTTCCGACCCTATAAAGTATATATTCTTGATCAGCATCAACAGCCGAGTCGATATAGCCATATCCGTCTGTCTGTCTGTCCGTATGAACGAAGAGATCTCAGAGATGGTAAGAGATAGAGGTTTGACATGTATGGGGCATATATTTCTTATACTTGCAGGCAGATCCAGTTTATTTTCAATTTTTGCCACGCCCCTCCCGCCCCCGCAATTAGGAAAAAACGTCATATCTCCTACAGTTTTGAAGATAGATCGTTTGTTCCTTCTAGAGATACCTTGTAAATTATTTATCGATTTGCTGGAAAAATGATAAAGATCAGATGAACAATACTCAAGTTATGAGCCAAAAACGGACAGTAAACACCCCCCACCCTCCACCCATCACCACAGCATTCTATTGATCGGCAGTCTTAGTGGGAGAGAGAGAGAGAGAGAGAGAGAGAGAGAGAGAGAGAGAGAGAGAGAGAGAGAGAGAGAGAGAGAGAGAGAGAGAGAGAGAGTGAAACTTAGAGATGAGCGCGTATAACTCGTGAGCAGAGTATGTTATAGTCGGGCTTGACCGACTTTCTTTCTTGTTTGTATTTAAATTAAATTAATTATTCAATATATGTTAAAAACAACGTTTATGTAATATTATATGTTAGACAAGATTGATGATCTTCTGATCTTCTTTGTGCTGGGAACGAAGCGGTATCTTGAGACGATCTTGGCAGCCGGGTGTAGTACCAGCATAGAGAAGAAAAGAAGATGTGGCTGACGGTTTATACATCAAGCCACTAAAGTTAGTTAAAAATGTCTAAAATTTTGTTATATAATAAGTACGCACCTTTAAGAAAATAGCGATGAATAAAGACAACTACTACTACTACATATTGTGGTGGAGTCAAATTGATGGTAGAGGATTTTCAGAAGAAAACTAATTCTACCATCGCCCTATCATTCCCAATAGTCCACGCGAATTACAAATTTCCTGTAATTGACCTTGGCCAGGCTAAGTAAACGACCCGGCTGGAAAACTTCGTTACAGCATATCGATAAGAATAAGAACTGAGCTGGTTCTATTTCTGGAGCGGTCTAAATTCTTTTTGAATTAGTGCATTTAGTGTTCTACAAATCATCACTTTTTTCCCAAACGCTGCACATGATTTCGATCTAACTTTCATTAAAATACTGCCTACACCATGACGAATTTACAGGTATACCGTGCATTACGCTACGGGAGCTGTTAATCGAGATATTTGTGAGCATTTGAAAGCCTATGCCAATCTGGTGCTTTTTGTATGGGCGAGCAAGGTAGGTAAAATGGAAAATTGGCTCAAACAGCACGTCCAAAGGAGGGCCAGGGCCAAGCTTCCCTTAAATCTCTTGGCGTGTGTGCTTATAATTTTTCGCACAAGAGAGAGGGACCTACAGTTTAACGCCGAGTCCGAACGGCAATAGTTAGAGAATTTTTTGCTCTTTCATGGCTAGTTACTTCACAGCTGACGCCAGTAGCTGGTGAAGGTGACCGGGTGTGTAAGAGCATTTTTCTAAAGAAAGAAAAAACTTTTCTATTAGATGGTCCGAGGCGGGATCCAACCCACAACCTCCCGCACCAGCAGCCACACATACTACTGGTACGCCACACCCGCGACGGCAGAATTTTGTGATAGCATATAATTCTGCTCAGTAACAAGTTTTTGAGCAATAACATTGAAAACAAAGAAGTTTTTCCTACAAAGACTTTTTTTCAGAACTATATTTTGTATGTCAGCTATACTATATAGTTGACCGATTTTCATCAAACTTGTTGGAATTGTGTAAAAGCATAGAAAAAATAGTTTTTCTAACAAAAACTAGTTTTTCGACCAATAGTTCCTATGGCATCTATATGATATGGTCATCCGATGCTGCCGGTTTCGACAAATGTGCAGCGTCTTTGCACCAAAAGACTTCGCGCAAAGTTTGGTTAAGATATCTTTAAAACTGACGGAGGAGACAGCATAGAAACAGACGGACGGACCGACGGACAGACGGACATGGCTATATCAACTCAGCTCGTCATGCTGATCAAGAATATATATACCTTATGTGGTCGGAGATGCTTCCTTCTTTGCGTTACAAACATCTGCACAATTTTAATATACCCTTTACAAGGGTATAAAAAGGGACAAACATGATAAAAAAATTTCAAGCAAATACACTTTAATCTGGTTTCATTTATAAAAATTGCGGAATTTTGCACTTGTTCTGTGAGATTGTCCCAGTTGAACCCTTTTTTCTACATATCAGGTAGATTCGAAGCAGCAGTTCGCGGCAGCAATGCATAGAAAGTTTTGCCGTCGCAACGCTGACTTTCGGTGCGGAACTGGCCTGGAAAAACCGAAGTCAAGTGAATTCATCCTCTTCCCGGCGAACCAGTTACATTGTAAAAGCTTTTCATAATTTTTGGGTTTTTGGAGTTTATACACAAAAAAGTGAGAATGGGAAAATATAGATCTGTGAATGAAATTTATATGTGTTGAAGAAGCAGTTATAGTGCCAAGTCGCAGCTTTCTCAATCTTTATCCTAACGCGCCCGCCATTCGCGCCCTCTTTCTCTCTCACCCACATTTCTTTTGATTTGGCGTGCCATTGCCAATGATCTTACAACTACATATATCGGCAATCACATAAAAATCTTCATATATTTATATCATTTTGATCATTTTAATCAAACTCCGCAGTGCAATGATCGCTTTTGATCCAACTTTAGAATTGATCAATTTCAAATTTGAAGACGTTTTCATTGAAAGCCAAAGTGTTTTTCTCAGTAACACCAATATTTCGACTATCCATTCCAATGCTAGATATGTGCTACCGACTTCCAAGTTTAATGAACTTTGTAGAATTAGGTGAAAGCATAAAAAATTGACAAAAGTCAAGTTTAAAGGCGTTACTATTAAATACAAAAGGTGCTACAGTCATCCGATCCGGTCGATTCCGACAAATGTGGTCGGAGATGCTCACAAACATCTGGACAATTTTAATATACCGTCTGCAAGGGTATAAAAACGTTTGCCGTTATCAATTATAGTTTTTGTGTTATTCAATTTTAAGCGAGGCATTAAAAAATGGGCCCCAGGGGTAGATACTACCCTTAAACTGCGCGGAAAAGTTGTGCCCTCCCCCGCCACCCGCACAACTTTGTTTAGCATTTCATTTTCTACTCTCCAAGTTGGCTTAGCAATTTACTTGAAGTGTTAAAAGTGTTCGAGCTGGAACTGAAAGGAAAAGTTGCTGAAACTTTGAAGAATCACATAATTATGCACTTCGCTACGTTGGCCCTAGCCCTGATCTCTATGTACCTCATCTCTGGCCCAGCCACGTGTGGCTATCAGTTCAAACAGCAGGTGAGCTGGACAGCATTTCGCACAGAAATTGTCTAAAAGATCTTACTTCCGCAGCGCAAACGCATGAGTCACATGGAACACAACGACTGCGGCAGCGGCGGCACTTGTGGCATGAATCTGGGGCGCGGCAATTCCAAGCAAACTGCCTCTAGCATTGCACAGAAGGCTGCCATGGAAGCCAAACAGGCATCGGATACCCAGCAGCCCGCTGCTGAGGCAGCTGCCCGACAGGTCAAAGCCCAATTGGCTGAGAAGGCAATTGCAGCGGCCAGAGCTGCGGAGGCTGCACTGGCTGGCAAGCAGCAAATTGTCGAGCAACTGCAGGAGGAAGTGCGAGAGGCGGAAAAAGTGGTCCAGGAGGAGGGTTTTTCATTGTCCAGCTCGCAGTTTAATCTGAATGCTGCAGCTGCTGCGGCCAAGCAGGCTGCTTTATTGCTGCAGGCCTTGCAGAATGCCATTCGGATTGCCCAGGAAAATCTGGGAAATGCCGAATCGGCAGCCAATGGTGCCCATCAAGGAGTGATCGAAAAAATTCAGCTCGTGGAGGCGGCACGCAACCGTGTAGAACTGTTAATCCGTCAGCTCAATGCAGCAAAAATTGATTACAACAATACGAAAGGGGCGGCCTACAAGGCCGCTTGTGCGGCGGCAGAGGCAAGAGAAAAAGCTTCTCGAGGTCGACGTCGGACAATGTAAAGAAAGGTTGTCGTCGGAAAAAGGGAGCTGGGAAATTTATTTTTTAATTAATTTTTTTGTGTATGTAGGCCAATTTGTTTCATTGTTGTGTCCAATGTATGGTTTGCAATGGCCTTCCAAAATAGTAATATTTTTATTTCATATGTTTCTCCTACACGTTTCGGCCGCTTGTCACTCTTTGTTCAGGGAGCCTGTGTTTATTTATATCATATTGAAACCAATAGCGAAAAACATACAGTTTTATACATGCATTCATAATAATTTTTGAATTTTTCATGGTGTAAGTTTAGATGTGTGCAATGCTTTTTAAATATGATTTTTTTTTAATTTTTCCAGTTTGTGCACTAACGTTTTATGCCACATATCAATTAATAATCGTCAGATGGTGTCAAGCAGGATATGAACAGCGTAGAACATTGTTTTCAGATCGGCTTAAAACTTTGAATACAATGACCAAAAATATTTCAAAAAAATCGATTTTTTGTTCGAAAGGGCTAGAAATTTCATTTTTAATCGGCTAGGAAAAATATAAAATAATCAAAAAAAATTATTTTTATTCTTTCGACTTAAGAATTGAAATTCTACAAAGATAATGAAGTATTGATGAAGAAAATCTATGAAAAAATATTGTAGCTGGAGCAATTTAAGTGAAAGAACTAACAGTCCAATTTGAGTATTTAGAAAACATTTTTTTTCTTTTTTCTTCGTCTTTTGGTCAATATGAGAAGAGGGCGAATAGTCGGCTCAGAAAAAACTACAGAACAGAACAGAACTCGAAGAAAGTAAAAATTAATTTTTTAAAAATCTCTCGGATTTCCGGAAATAAATTCTCAAATTAATCTTTTGAACTTAAATGGCAATGATCAACGTATAGAACCGGATAGCAATATCCGAGTTATAAGGCTCCCGCCAATTGTATCCCCTGAAAACTTGGCCAGCATAATTAGAACTTTAAACTTAAAGCAAAAAACTTTTTCCACCCATGTTCTGCACAATGTCAAGAACAACACAGTTTTCCATGAGTTCGTAGGTGGCGGAGCCAGTGTCGGCAAGAGCAGACTTATAGCAGCAATATATCAGTCCCTCTCCCTGGAGTACAATAGTAGGAGTGGATGCGGACCCACAACTGCAAAGATTCTCCTGTGAGCTCCCACAGGAAAAGCAGCTTTCGGAAGAGGGGGTTCCACCCTTCATTCCATGTTCTCTATTCAACTGAGCCAGTCTGGGTCTGCATTTAAAGATTTAGGATCAGACTTATTAAATACTCTTCGTACAAGATTTATAGATCTTAAGCTTCTAATCATTGACGAAATTTCCATGGTCGGTGCGAAAATATTTTCCTATTTGGACTCTCGCCTAAAACAGATTTTCAATAATAGAGAAACTCTCTTTGGGGGCATTAGTGTCATCGTGTTCGGCGATCTTTGACAACTACGCCCTGTAGGTGATCGTTAGATTTTTCAATTTTTCTCTGTGGGTACGTTTTAAGTTTTTTGAGCTAACAGAGATAATGCGACAGTGAGATGACCAACTTTTTGCGGTAGCACTAAATAACATGGCATCCGGCCAAATGACGTCAGAAGATATTGATCTATTTAGGACCCGAATTTTTGATGCCAGTCAATTTCCAGATGATGCAATACATATTTTTCTAAGTAATAGGGAAACAGAATATTATAACAGAGTAAAACTATCCTCGATTTCTACTGAAGAGCACATTTCAGAATACTTAAGCAAATAGGATTCAATTCATAAAATGCCCCCGAAATTCTTTGGATAAAATTTATAGAGGAAAGCGTAGGAGTGAGTGCTCGTGCAAAATGTAGTCATCGTGCTGAACCTTCTTGGACCCCAGTTCGGAAAATTAACAACAATTTTCAATATAAGTCCATCGAGCAAATTACTATTGACCGAAAACAGTTCCCAGTTGTAGTTGCAGAAGCTATAACGATCCATGAAAGTCATGGCGCTACATATACCAAGGTGGTGGTCCTCACTGATTCAAGAATGTAGCGTGAAGCTTTATATGTAGGTTGCAGTAGGGCTATAAGTGCGGCAGGTCTTTATATTGTTGGGCAGTTTCTTCCCCCGAGATCCGACCAAGGATCACCAGCAGAGCTAGAGCTTCAAATACTTGGCACCGAAAAGCTACTTAGTACGCATTTTGATACATTATTCGGCAGCTCCAACTTCAATGTATTTTTCCACAATACTGAGAGCTTGCACTGTCATATTAATGATGTTTGCTCCGACCAGCTTATGCTTCAATCTTCCAGTTTGTCCTTCGTCGAGGCTTCCACATACTCTAACGAAATATAATATATGAGGTACCGGGCTTTTCCACAGCAGTGCGACTAGATTGCCCGTCGGTAGCAAGAGAAGTTCGACCTAAAAGAGGCATTCTCATATTTATTAGAAATGAAATCTTTGAGAATGTTAGTCTTTGTTCTAGCGGTCGTTTTAATGCGAGCTCAGACAATTTGGCATCCCCAGTGTTCGAGTTTGCCCTGTTAAAATATCAGTCTTTAGGAGTTTTGGTAGTGTATAGAAGTCCGACTTATCCATTGCCCAAGTTTAGGGAAGAGTTTGAAAATTTAATTCAAAAAAACTCCAGTTTATTAGGCAGTAATTCTTTAGTTTTGGAAGACTTTAACATCGATCTTCGATCACTTTCAGGTTGTGGTAGGACTGTCTACAATTTTCTAGTTAGCAATAACAGATACAGGTCTCTTTTGCAATTGGATTCATCAACAACCAATTGTAATACTCATATTGATTGGGCATTTTCTAATATTCCCAATAGCAGAGCTACTGCGCGCACATTTGAAACTATTTATAGCTTTCACAGTGGAATTTAAGTACGTTTTTGCGGATGTTTTGATTAAGGACCTACCCTTATAACGGCTTTGTATTATGTTTTAATTATGTATATGTATTCATTTTACTGCACTTTAGTAATTTTATTAAATACAAGCAGGTACTCGGCGTGCGTTGATACGCCCCTTTAAACACAAAACGATGACCGTCATTAAGTCTTCATAATAATCTTTGGTCATATGAAAAATTTGCAAATTATCGCGATTCTTTTAACAGTTCGAACTACATCTCGTATTTATCCATCCATCAAATCTTCATAAAATTTTAGGTCGCACGAATAATAGGCAGAGTTCGCAATATTTTGGAGTGTTCAATCTACGCCTCTAGTTTACCAACGACTGCGCTTTCGTAAATATTCAAATGAAAATTTGGTAAATTTCGCGGTTTTTGGTCTACAATTCTTATAGATGCGTCTTCAATTGGCATTTATCCAATCTTCATAATAATCTTAGTTCCAATGAAACTTTTCCAAATTTCGCGATTTTTCTACGCCTTCTGTTTACCAACTCCTGCATTGTCATTTAATCATCAAGCGCTGTAATAAATACTCTTAAAATAATTTTGCAAATTTCATGGTTTTTTTTTACCATTTGTAAGCAAACTTTCTGGGGCTGGGGGTATACTCAGCCAGGCCAGTGGCCACCTTACAAATAAATTTGTATTTGTGCCGGGACAGGGGCTCGAGAAGATTGCGGATTTTGGCCACCCAGATCGGAGATCTTGGGGGACACCTAACTACCTAGGGGGCCGTGAGCGTTGAGATGTGTATGAGGAGGTGTGTGCTTGGGAGCTGGCATATGTGACGGCAATAGAGTGTTTTGGCGAATCCTAGCTATACGACCGAACCTGAATCTGCCCAGCCCTGGCCGTTATGAGCCATAGGAACACCTTCCGCCCATAGGAATGGGCACCGCCGACTTTAACTTACGCTCTCGTTTTTATTTATGATGTTTTGCATTCTTATAAATTAACAATGACCATGCTTATGGCAAATGGGTTCATAAGAATATCGAGAATTCAGATTAAGAAAATTATTTGACTTGTTAATCAAACAAAAATTGGTTTATTCCATAAAACTAAAAGTTTTCCCCACTGTGCTTAGTATGCACACATCTGCAATATAGCGGTAAATTTGCCCGCGAAATTTCGATATGTGATGAAATAGCAGCATGCTATCCCACTCTGTCTTGCAGGCTGGATGGCATGGACGCTCTCGCGGGTAAGGCGCTCTCTTTCAAGTGAGATGCTCGCTCATCATAAATGACGTACAATATATCTCTGCTACTTAAATGACAGTTTTAATTTTTACGGACATATATTGTCGCAATTTTTCGTTAAAGCCGGGTATCCAGCACCGCGGAAACTAAAAATTCCTGGCAAACTTCATATAAAAAAAAACTGTGCC
>JBAMBO010003929.1:0-111239 GCA_037044535.1 Lordiphosa magnipectinata
ATTTTTCCGTACAAACGTAACGTCACGTCAGTCAGAAGGAAGCATCTCCGACCACATAAAGTATATATTCTTGATCAGCATGACGAGCTGAGTTGATATAGCCATGTCCGTCTGTCCGTCCGTCTGGTTCTATGCTATCTCCTCCGTCAGTTTTAAAGCTAATTAACCAAACTTGGCACGAAGTCTTTTGGTACAAAGACGCTGCACATTTTTCGGATCCGGCCGGATCGGATGACTATAGCTGCTATAGGAACTATCGGACGAAAAAGTAGTTTTAGTAAGAAAAACTTTTTTGTTTTCAATGCAAACGTCCACAAACCTCGTATTTAAAAGTTTTCTATGATTTTACAGAATTCCAACAAGTTTGATGAAAATCGGTCAACAATATAGCAGAGCTGCAAACCCAAAAATTTTTTCGGAACCTCCGGTTTGCAGGTTCGAACCAAAATTTACCAACGGTTAAGGTTCGGAAATTTCAGGTTCGAGGTTTTTGGGCGTTGGTTTTGGTTCGAACCTTGGTTCGTTGCTCGTTTTTCCCAATATATACAAAATTACAATACAATAGGTATACACCTGACGCATAAATACATTTTAAAGACGTAGATTAAAATTGACATGAGATTGGCGCTCGTTTGCTGGATATGGACTTCCTTCATTGCTGGTGTATTAATCTTCAGTCCGATTGATAATACTTTCTCGTATTATTATTAATCAGTCTTTCACTCACAAAATTGAGCATCGATTGGTGTTTATTCGCCACACATGGAACTTTTTTGTACAATGATTTGATCAAAAATGCCTTTAACTTCTGTTGAAGGTGCCGCATTAAATTTGCTGCATGCCCGCCGGTCATATTTAGTTTGCATTCGTGAAATTCTGATTTATCAGTACTTACATTGTATGTGTATTAAATTTGTCATCATTGCTTCACACTTCAGTCAAAACTTCTTAAACGAAATGAAATGCGCGTTTTTATTGTTTTGACTTGTGTGTTTCTGTCTCTTTCTGTTTCGATTCTTCTTTGCACCCAATTTTTGGTGCTATGCTAAAACTTAGCAGAGATTAATTTAAAATAGCTAAGCAATATCAAATAATTAGCTAGAGTTGCAGGCTCCGGCAAAACTAAATAGATTCCGGCATTCGAGCTAACAAAATAGCTATATCTGTTGGGGAAAAATAATTAATTTGGCAACGCTGCGTGTGGCACACACTTCTGTTTGTATTCGGCTGACATGATCCTGCAGTAGCATGCACCGGTTGGTTAGATTGGCGCATATGTATATGTATAAGATAAAAAATAAAACGTTCAATACATTTAGGATTTATTTATTTATTTTTTTTTTTAATTTTCTTCTTCCTAGTACTACAAGGAGTTCCTTACGTTAATGCACTAGTCACAACGACAATTTCTTTACAGAATAATAAAAACAAAAAACTGACTAAAAATTAATTTACATTAAACATATATATCCCTAATTTTAACATAAATAATTTTTGTTTTTTGTTTTGTTTTTATATTGAAAAGTCTAATTATATATTATTATTATATTTTCAAATTTTTTTTGCCGGCTCCAGATCTCGTTATGTTGGTACATAACTTTAAAACAGGGACACACCACACCACAAAGGAGGTTAGTTGACCGAACAGCTGTTTCAATGGTATCTCTACCATATCATCAGCGGTCTTCACCTGGTACCACAATCCGAAAACAGCTCCCTCCTCATGCCTGAGATGCCATAATCGCTTGGGAACTCCAATGCGATTCAACAGCAAAAACCAGACACAACGAGCCAGAGCCGCGCTGTCTGTAGCCTTTGTGTGGTGTGTCCCTGTTTAAAAGTTATGTACCAACAAAACGAGACCTAGAGCCGGCAAAAAATGTGAAGGTTTAATTAACATAAAGGTCGTTAAAACATACATGCATGTATAAAACGCTAGGCACGGCGTTGTTGTTGAAACTAAAAATATTTTCGTTTATAGCAACAAAAACCCCTGTTTGAATGCAATTCTGCACTCAGACTTATTGGCCACTGTGTTAGCAGTGGGGAGGAAATCTCTCTCACTAACATTGTAAGACCATTGGGGGACACACACACGTACAAAGACCACAGACAGCGCGGCTCTGGCTCGTTGTGTCTGGTTTTTTCTGTTGAATCGCATTGGAGTTCCCAAGCGATTATGGCATCTCAGGCATGAGTAGGGAGTTGTTTTCTGATTGTGGTACCAGGTGAAGACCGCTGATGATATGGTAGAGATACCATTGAAACAGCTGTTCGGTCAACTAACCTCCTTTGTGGTGTGGTGTGTCCCTGAAGGTTGAAGGTTTAATTAACATAAAGGTCGTTAAAACATACATGCATGTATAAAACGCTAGGCACGGCGTTGTTGTTGAAACTAAAAATATTTTCGTTTATAGCAACAAAAACCCCTGTTTGAATGCAATTCTGCACTCAGACTTATTGGTCACTGTGTTAGCAGTGGGAAGGAAATCACTCTCACTAACATTGTTAGACCATTGGGGGACACACACACGTACAAAGGCCTTATAGCTGGCGACTTCAATGCATGGGCGGAGGATTGGGGAAGCAGCAGGACAAACGCCCGAGGAACTATACTACTGGATGCCTTCGCGTCCCTCAACGTAGTTCTACTGAACACTGGAGCGAAACAGACTTACTCAAAGGCAGGACGTGGATCAATAATCGATCTCACACTCGCCAGTCCTTGCCTAGCGCGAGATATGACATGGGAAGTCTCCGACGAATACACCCATAGCGACCACCAAGCTATCGTAAGCCACATCGGGTCTCAGCGAAGTCATCACATCAAACAGCCAGTGCACAACGGCTGGTGCCATAACTCGATTGATGCAGCATCACTGCTAACAATGATGGACGGCTCCCAAATCGAAGGAACTGCAGAACAGCGCGCAAACTGCCTGGCTCAGGCAATGGAGAGAGCTAACGACGCAGCAATGGCACGCAAGAAGAGAGGCGGGAACAAAAACAAACCCGTACATTGATGGAACCAAGAAATCGAGCACTCGCGCATGGAGTGCCACAGCTCGAGAAGACGGTATCAACGGGCGATGAAGCGATGCTGGAGAAGACCATTAGACCTACAAACGCCAGGCTGAATCGTTGCATTCCTCATCGTCGAAACCTTGTTCCCGCTCCAGCCGGAAATTCAAGCGCCGACATGGACAGACATGGATGAGGAACCTGAACATACCACGGATGCAGACGAGGTACGTCCGGCATTATCGCGCGTAAATGCAGATAAGGCTCCTGGTCCAGATGGGATCCCAACCAGAGCCATTAAAATTATAGTCGACGCCTATTCCGAAATATTTGTAGACCTATATAACCGCTGCATCCGCGAACGTGTTTTCCCATTTAGATGGAAGCTCCAGAGATTGGTGCTACTCCCAAAAGGCGACAAGAACGCAGAAGATCCCACGGCATATAGACCATTGTGCATGACACAATCAGCAAATTGTTCGAGAGAATAATATGCAATCGCCTTGAGAACGAGCTTTTGAGCAGGCACGGCCTCTCAGACTACCAGTTTGGATTCAGAAAGGGGCGTAGCACAATCGATGCCATTTCGACGGTAGTGAAGATAGCCACTGCTGGGAAAATATGGCAAGGAGGCACAAAAAAGTACAACATTAGACGTCAGGAATGCCTTAAACTCTGCTAACTGGACCAAGATCCTTCAAGCATTTCTTAGGCTCGGTATACCCATACAGCCGTGGCTGCAAAGGCGCGTACAGAATAGCACATCTTCTGTGGCTTCCGAACAGTGTCAGAGGACGCAGCACTAGTTCTCGCTGGAATGATCCCCCTTGACCTACTTGCGACAGAAAGTAGAAGCCTTCCCACAGACGAGTCGCGACGGGAAGCTACGATGGACCATTGGCAGACGAGGTGGATATCTACAACCAACGGCAGCTGGACAAGGAGACTGATAGCGGACATTCGGCCGTGGGTGGGTAGAAAACACGGACAAATCGACTTCAATTTGACCCAGTTACTAACGGGACACGGCTGCTTTAAATCCTATCTTTATAGGTTTAAGCATGAGACGGATCCGTTTTGCACACACTGTGCGCGGTCCATAGAAGACGCAGAGCATGTCTTTTTTGCCTGTCCGAGATTTTCTGCAGAACGGGAAGAGCTAAGCATTGGCATTGGGAGACCATTCACAGTCAATGTCTTCATGGATATTCTAATAAGCTCGCAAAACAATTGGAATGCAATTTGCACCATGGCCGCAGAAGTCATCAAGACCTTGCGTCGCGCTGAAAGACAGCGCAATTTAAATACAAATCCTAGACATGGATCTAGTTGAGGCTTCCATGCCATCTCCCCCTTGTGAAGTAATACTTAGCGATGGTACCGCGAGAGGGAATCGGAGAATAGGGGTGGTTTTAGTGGGTGAGGAACTCCAAGTCCCACACTTTAAGGCTTTCAATGCTTTCCCCCCTATACCCCCCTATATTCCCCCCACAGACAGCGCGGGTCTGGCTCGTTGTGTCTGGTTTTTGCTGTTGAATCGCATTGGAGTTCCCAAGCGATTATGGCATCTCAGGCATGAGTAGGGAGTTGTTTTCTGATTGTGGTACCAGGTGAAGACCGCTGATGATATGGTAGAGATACCATTGAAACAGCTGTTCGGTCAACTAACCTCCTTTGTGGTGTGGTGTGTCCCTGTTTTAAAGTTATATACCAACATAACGAGACCTAGAGCAGGCAAAAAATTTAATTAACATAAAGGTCGTTAAAACATACATGTATTACTGTTAAATATGTGCGAGCGTATTTATTATTGGTATATATGGTTACAATAGTGGAGTATGAATATAGCGTATAGTGAATGTCTGCATGAGCCGGTGACCGCCGAAGGTGCGCGGTTCTGTCCACGATGACAGTAGCTGACCAACTGAGTGTGACACAGTGAGAGCGGGGAGTTAACAGCATGTTACAGTTTGCTTGGCGCGCACTGTTCTTAACATACACAACACCCCTTAACACCCAGATGCGTCGTAGAATTGCGGGGCCTGCCGGTCACGCTTAGATCTGCGAAGTACCTCTGATGGCGCCTGCATTGGAGATTGGTGGGTCACTGCAGGTGGCGTCGCAGATGAACTCTCACGTTGGTTAGCGGCGCATTTTCCGTCAGCTGCGTGAAGTGTTGCGTCGCCATCGCTTTCATTGCGGCCTACATCTGTGCCGTCGTTGTCACCCCAGTGAGGAGGCTGCTGGCGGCTGCGGAGCTGATCGTAGTGCCGTTTGACTATTCTGTTGTCACCCAGTCGAACCGTGTAGGAGATCGGTCCCGATTGGGTGGACACCCATCCCTCAATCCACTTGGGGCCTGCAGCATAGTTTCGGACCCAAACTGGAGAACCTGAAATATAAGATTGAACATCGATGTCTTTGCTTGCTTTCGCAAACGTTATTTCAGTGGGCTGAATTTTGTCAAAATAAGTTTTCAATTCTCGATTCATCAATAGCTCAGCAGGCGAGTGGTTCGTTGTTGCGTGCGGCGTAATGTGCTGATGAAATAAATATCTGGCTAGGCTGAGGTTGATCTCTGAATTTCGGTCAAACTTTTTGAGATAGTTTTTGGTGGTCTGTACCATGCGCTCGGCTTGGCCATTCGTGGCCGGATGGAACGGAGCGGAGCGAATATGTCGGATCAGGTTATTTTCCATAAATATCCTGAATTCTTCGGATGTGAAAGCAGTGCCATTGTCGGACACTAGTTCGTCAGGGAGTCCGTGTGTGGCAAAAAGTTGACGGAGGAACTTGATCGCACCGAGTGCTGAGGTTGAGTTGACCACGGCGACCTCCAGCCATTTGGAGTAAGAGTCAACAACCAAGAAGAATGTTCTGCCTTGGAACGGCCCTGCGAAATCCACATGAAGGCGTGACCAGGGGCGCTTTGACGATTCCCAATGATGAGGAGGCGTTTGAGGTGGTTGGTTCCGGATCTCCTGACACGCTGAGCAGCACTTCACAATTGACTCGATTTCTGAGTCTATATTGGGCCACCACACATAGCTGCGCGCTAGGGCCTTCATTTTGACGATGCCTGGGTGAGATGCATGAAGGGCTTTTAATATGGCTGGCCTTGCTTTCGGGGGTACGACTGCTCTGTTACCCCATACTAAGACTCCCTTATTTGCAGATAGTTCCTCGCGACGTACATAGTATGGGTACAGTGGATCTGTTCTCCCGATCTTTGTGTGTGGCCATCCCCTTAACACCCAGCTCGAAACTTTAGAGAGCGTCAAGTCCTTTGAGGTTTGTGATGATATGAATTGCGCATTTATGATGGGCGATGCTGCTAGCTCAATCATAAGGACCTCTTCAGTGTGTGTAGCGCCTTCTTCAGTTGATATTGGGCAACGGCTTAAGAAGTCCGCGTTGCCCATCTTGCTTCCCTCGCGATGAACGATGTTGAAATTGTAAGCGCTTAAAAAAATTGAACGGCGGAGGATTACGTTTGAGATTACGTTTGGTACCGGCTTTGACGTTGTGAAAATGCCCAAAAGCGGGCGATGATCGGTGACGAGCGTGAAGAAACGTCCATATACATAATTATGAAATTTTTTGACACCTGCAACTAATGCGACTGCTTCCCTGTCGATTTGCGCGTAATTTCGTTCAGATTTGGACAGTGTACGTGAATAAAATGCAATCGGTTTTTCAGATCCGTCTGAAAATTTGTGGCTAAGGACCGCTCCCAGCCCGTATGGTGATGCATCACATGTTAGCACTAATGGCAACTGGCCGTCGTAGTGGACTAACAGATTGTCTGAAGTAATAAGTTCCTTTAATGCAGAGAATGAATCTGCGTGTTGTCGTTTCCACTTCCAAGTGGCATTCTTATCTAGTAAGCGATGTAGCGGCTCGGCAAGCGTGGCCTTGTGGGGTAGGAATGCATGATAAAAATTCAATAATCCGAGAAACGCCTGGAGTTGTTTTTTATCTTTTGGTGTGGGTGCATCTCTAATAGCCTTGATTTTATCGCTTGAAGGCCGAACTCCCAATGCGTCGATTTTAAAACCTAGGAACTCAATGGATGGCTTGCCAAACTGGCATTTGTCTTTGCGCAATCGCAGTCCTGCTTTTTCGAAACGCGTGAGAACCTCGTTCAGCCTCTCAGCGAGCTCATGTTCTGATTTTCCCATAATCACTATATCGTCAAAATAGGGCAAAACTCCTGGAATTCCCTGCAAGATGTTCTCAATGCAGCTTTGAAAGATTCCCGGGGCTGACGATATGCCGAATTGTAGCCTGTTGACCTTGAATGCGCCCATGTGTGTGATTATGGTCTGTAGCATTGCCGAGTGTTGATCCACAACAAGCTGCTGATATGCCTGCGCCAGGTCGATTTTTGCAAATATTGAGCCCCCTTCGATTAAGGCCAACAGCGTGTTGACTGCTGGGATTTGATGGCAATGTGGTTTAATAGCTTTATTTAAAGTTGATTTGTAGTCGCCACAAATCCGGACCATGCCGTCCTTCTTGATTACGGGTACAATCGGCGTTGCCCATTCCGAATATTCGACCCTTTCCAAAATGCCCTGGCTGCACAGGCGGTTGATTTCTTCTTCTACAAGACCCTTGATGGCGAATGGCAAGCGCCGTGGTGGCAGACGAACTGGCGTGACAGCTGCGTCTATGTGTAGTGATACTGGAGGCCCAGTCAATTGACCCAGCTCGGTGTGAAACAATTTATGGAATTTGCTGAGTACTGATTCAATGCTCATGATGTTTGATATGGAACATATTCCTTCAATTCGTATACCGAGTGCATCGAACCAGTTACATCCCAGTAAATTTGCGCCGCTGCCAGAGACGACAACAAGGGGAAGATTTTCGATTTTACGATGATTGTAATGAATTGATACGTCGATGACTCCCTTTACTGGGATCGGATTCCTCTGGTAGTCATTTAATTCCAAATCGCATTTGGAAAGATCTAGCCTGCCTTTAGGCCAGATGTAACGGAATGTTGATTCCCTCATAATGGTCACTGGCGACCCTGAGTCCACCTCGAATACGCAGGTGCGACCGTTGACGATGATTGTTATTGACTTCTTTTGATTGATTAGCGGCAGTATGTGATGAACAGCAGATTCTCCTCGAGACGATCTGTGCTGTTGAGCCCCTTGGCGTGCGATCCTAGGATTTGTCGATGTGGCGCTCTCTCTAGACATGTTGGCGCGGCGACATACCCGCTGTAGATGGCCCGTAAGGCCGCATGAATGGCAAACAGTGTCACGATGGGGGCACTGCTTCCTTTGGTGATGACCACCGCAGCCAGCACACGCTTGCTGGTTGCTGCTGCGGCTACGTTGGTATAGGCGGGAACGACCCGCGGAGACACCATGTATGGATTCGCTGTGTTCTAGTTCACTTGAGTGTCTCATGGTGGCAGCACTCGCTGCTGCGGCTTCGCTGGTCATGGCACGCTCCATGACTCGTTGCAATGTTAGGGCTTCCTCCGCCAGGAAACTTCTCTGTAGACTTTCATCCCTCATACCGCACACAAAACGGTCCCGCAGCATCCGGTCCAACGCCGTCCCAAAGTTGCAATCCTTGGCCAAGGTCCGCAGAGCTGCCATATAGCTGTTCGCAGACTCTTCAGGCTGCTGATCGCGCTTGTGAAAATGGTAGAACGAAGCGATCTCGGACGGACGGGGAGACAAATGGTCGGTCAGTAATTTGCCAATGTCAAATAAATTCAACTCACTAACCTTTGTGGGTGAGGCCAATGATGTTAAGAGGTCATACAGCTGCGCGCCGGCCAGCGTCAGAAAAGCCGCCTTTTTCCGCTCTTCTTCCTTAACATCATTGGCCAGCAGGAATAACTGAAAACGTTCCCAGTACGATGTCCATTTGTGTGGGTGAGCCAAGTCAAAAGGCTCTAGGCTACCAAGTCCAGCCATTGTGGCCCGTTGCGTAATATTGTTTTTTTACTAATTGATTGTCTGCAGCTGCGCTGCTTGCACACGTGATTTTCTTTTTCGCGGCGCTTCCACTATAACTGGAAGCTTGATCGCCCTCTTCTCTTTGTTTTTCCAATTCGCTATTTCCAGGCTTAGCGACTGCGCTGTTCTCGTCTTCGCTGCTTCCACTCGTAGCGTTGTTCTCGTCTTCCTCTTTGACCTTGTCGGTGACTTTAATGCAGCTTGAACTCTTTTCGCTGTCTTCGTTGTCCATGTGATTTATTCTTACTCGCAATATTTAATTATGTGTTAAATCCCATCCTCGTCGCCAATGTTAAATATGTGCGAGCGTATTTATTATTGGTATATATGGTTACAATAGTGGAGTATGAATATAGCGTATAGTGAATGTCTGCATGAGCCGGTGACCGCCGAAGGTGCGCGGTTCTGTCCACGATGACAGTAGCTGACCAACTGAGTGTGACACAGTGAGAGCGGGGAGTTAACAGCATGTTACAGTTTGCTTGGCGCGCACTGTTCTTAACATACACAACAATTACTATTATTTTTAAAATGTTCCATTAAACTATTAGTAAATTTGTGTGTGCTTGTAATTGTTTTTAGAGAATGAGGTGTGTTATTCCAGAGCTGAATAGCATAATAATAAAATTGTTTTTTACAGCTCTCCAGGTTGCTTCTTAAGGATACCAAGTTTTTTGTTCGTCTTGACGACACAAAGTTAAGACAATCAAATAAATATGCGGGTTCCTTAGTAAATATAACTTTGTGCAGTAGTTTTAATACTTTGCCGTGAATCCAATTGTTTAAGTTAGTATTAAGCAGGTTTTTTGTGTGGATAGTGACATGCTCAGTCCGTTCGAGATTATAAACATACCTAGAAATGTTATTAAATCCTACTTTTATTCTGTTCTGACTAGTCATATCACTGCTGGCAAATATTTCTATTCCATATGTCAGTGTTGGAATTATGAAAGCTGTTGCGATTAGATATCTAAATTTAGTAGGCAGAAGTGTTTTTGTGTAATTTAGCTGCCTCAACAGACCATACATTTTTTCAGCGGCTTTATTAATTTGATCATTCCATGTTAGAGTATTATTAAAAGTCAGATCCAAGTTTTCGGCTCTTTCTACATATTCAATGGTCTGATTATCTATCTTAAGTTTTTGTAAGTTTTCTGTAATGATCTTTTGTTTATAGATAACAATACATTTTGATTTTCTCGGGTTTATAGACAGTCCATTCTTATTTGCCCATTCAGAAACACGTGACAGATCAGAATTACATATATCAATACAATCACAGATTTTACTTAATGGTCGACTAACATACATTTGGACGTCATTTGCATACATATGGACATCACTCGTTAATAACGATTTGGGAAGGTCATTTGCATAAACGGCAAATAGTAGTGGTCCTAACACTGATCCCTGTGGGACTTCCCGCGTGATTGAAACCAGTTCTGATTCACATCCATTCGCTACTACAGCTTGTTTTCTGCCGCTTAGATATGATTTTATTAACTTCAGAGCAGTCTCAAATAAATTATTTAAGTATCTAAGCTTAGTTAATAGTATATCGAGGTTTACCGTGTCAAAGGCCTTACTATAGTCAAGAAGGGTTAGAAAAGTCACATAACTGTCATCCAATTTTTCTCGTATATCCTCAACTACTTTTATTATTGCTGTTGTGCTTCTATGTTTGCGAAAACCAGATTCCCTGTTATCGAGTAACTTATTTTCTTCAAGAAAGCTGTTAATTTGTTTGGCCATCAACCTCTCAAACACTTATGAAAGAAATGGCAGTATGGATATTGGCCTGAACGCATTCGAAGTCTTTGGTATTGGGATAATTTTCGCTAATTTCCAGTTGTCTGGGAATGTCCAGTTGTCTAGGCTTGCATTACGTTGTACAGTGGCTGCTCCTGGAGCATATTGCTGCTTAAGTCACCCTTTAGTATTACGTCTGTATAAGTCAATGTAAGAGTAGAAAGTTCATTAACAACTTCTGAAAAGTCAGTATTTCTGTGAGGTCGGTATAAGCAGCCAAGTAAAATGTTGTCATTGTTAATAATATTCAAAAGCTCAAGGAATAAATATTCACTTGAACTATTTGTTGGATGCTTACATACCACTCTACACTTAATTTTTTTGTTTACATAGATTGCTGCTCCTCCTGCATGGCCTAGTCGATCCGAACGAAAAACATTAAATCCATCACATACAATTAAAGCATCACAAAGGTCAGACACAAACCATGTTTCAGACACACAAACAATGTCAATTTTGGAGTTCACAATAAGATACCTAAGCTCAACTATTTTCTTTGCCAAACTTTGTGCATTGATATCTCAAATCTGCAGGCCAATCTTTTGAGTACTTAGTATTCTTAGGATGGAGTGACTATTCTCTCTGGAAGAAACTATATTATTAAGTATTTTAATCTAATATGAAGTGGAAAAATTTGGTAAAAACACACACAAATAACAAATATGTAAAAAATTATGCTTGGAACACTAACTAACACTATAATCTTGATTTGTAAATCTTGATAAGAACTTAAATAACTATTCTTTTTGTTTGGTCTACTTTCGAAAGCTATTTCCATTGTTGACATTTACTCCATCTCCATCAGTGGTCAGCTGGGCAGGCAAACATTCTTGCTGGAGTTGTAAAAGCTTTTGCATGCTCACCATACACGCAATGTCTTCTCTTGCGCTCACTCGGACGTGCACAAGGCCACGCCGAGAGAACACTGCCGATAAAAGTTTTTGCTTCTTCATCCGCATGGCCTCTTTAAAAATTCCGTAGTTCTCTTTGGACAGTTGTTCGTTGAGGTAGATCGGAGCATTCGAGTCCACTGCACATTGTGCAGTGTACATAGGTGTTTACATTGAGTTTGTAGTATATTACAAATTAATATCTTTGACTGGAATTATTGTGGTCTATGTGTATGTAATATACTCTGATTTTTCACGTATATATATTGTTTTACATATGTTCAATATGTACATATGTATATTTGTTAATAACCATTGGGAGTGCGAAAAGGAGAAAATAACAAATCGAAGACATTTATTTTTTGAACCGAACCAAAAGCTTGGGTTCGGAACGGGTTCGGGTTCATATATTTTCGTCCTCGTGGTTCGGTTCAGGTTTTGGTTCACAGTAAACCAAAAGCCGGAATTCCGGGTTCGAACCGGTTCGGTTCAAAACCGGTTTGCAGCCCTGCTATATAGTATAACTTCCATACAAAATATAGTTCTGGAAAAAAATCTTAGTAGAAAAAACATTTTTGTTTTTAATACTATCGCTCCCAATCTTGTTTCTGATCAATATTATATGCTACCGCACATTTCTGCCAAGTTTGATCCAAATCGAATGACTATAGCATATAGCTGCCATAGGACCGTTCGGCCTAAGAAGTAGTTTTAGTGAGAAAAACTTTTTTATTTTCAATGGTAGCGTCTTTAGGCTATCCAGTTATGAATATTATCGGTTTCCACACAATTTTGGGAAGTTTGGTAAAAATCTGATGAATATATCGTATAGTTGCCATATAACAAACCAGTAAACAAATGGTTTTAGCTACTAGGTTTGATAAGTAACTAACTTTATTGAATATCACATAAGCTAACAATTATCGTCAAGTCGAACGGAGCGATGCAGGCGCGTGCCGCCTGTGGCCGAAGCCAAGCCAGAAACTGAGCGCCAGGGATGGCGCGTGTTGTCGTTCTGCTATCGCGTCTGGGATGGTGCTCGATAAATGGTGTGACCAGAGGTGGCCAGGGCTGCCACATGGTTTAGCTACGAAATTTTATAAGTAACTAACTTTATTGAACATAACTTAAGCTAACAATTATCGTTCGATTGTAAAGCGCAATGCTGCCGCCAGCCGCCTTGGCGGGAGCCCAGCCAGAAACTGCGCGTCAGGGATGGCGCGCGCCGTCGTTCCGCCATCGCGCCAGGGACGGCGCTCGATGAATGGTGTGACCAGAGGTGGCCAGGGCTGCCACAATGGTCAAAGTAGTGGCGCCATCTATTGTTGTGTTTTTGTAATAACTCAGCTAAGAATGTTTAACTCTAATATGAAAATAAAAAACATAAAAATTTTAAACCAGGGACATATTGATATACATAAGATAAGTTAGCTGCATAAAATGAATTATGTTTTTGGTTTTTGATTGACCCTTTTGTGGAAATGCCCAGATGGAATTATTGGGAATGAGTTGAAAATATGAGACCGTTTTTCCAATTACTTTTTTAATATGTACGAACATTCAAACCTGAAACCACCAACAAAAAAACCTGTATGTTTGCATTTAGGTTTATTGGGCAATGGGAAAATTGACATTTATAGCAGCTAAAACAATGCTATTGATAAGTTGTTTTTGAACAGAACCATTTTCAACTTTTCTTTGCTCCGGTTCAGGTTCGGGCGGAAAAAATTTGGCTGTTCCGGTTCAGTCTTCCCAAATATCCCGGAGTATTCGGCTTCGGAGCGGTTTGGCTCCAAACTGGTTTGCGTCGCTGCTTACAATCGTATAATTCGTCAAGTTATTCTATAGAACGTAGATTATTCTAATGCTGCGACATCCGGTGTTGGCGATGAAATTGAAGGCTGAGGATTTGTTTGAGCAAGTTTCGTTGGCTTGAATGAAAGTAATTGAATTGCTTCCGTCAGACCATCTTGACTTGTCGCTGATAGAGGCCAGTTTCCCTCTGAAAGTATACTATTATTATTAAAAAGCGTTGAGTCGCAATTGAATATCCAAAGTTACCCAAATTATGAGAAGTATAGCGATCAGAGCTACTGATTTTATAGCAAGATATCTTTGCGCTATTCATTGGCATAATTCGAGTTTGGTTCCACGTAACCGTATTTTGATCCGATTTTGACGCTTCCCATGGCATTGACCACCTCCTCATCTGACTCTCAGGATCAGCGGGAATTCCATCTATCACTTCACCAGCAGCTGCTTCTGACCAACGGCGTTGACCGTTTAACGGAAATAGTGGAAAACTTAACGGTGATTTGACATTTCGGTAAAACGGCATCTTCATCGAAAGCAAATGACCAGGGTTAGGCAAGGGTCCTCTTGTGTGTTCGAATATAGCTTGCATTGGAATTGAATCACGAAACGTTTGTTGCGGTGAAGGTCCACGTTGCTGCTCAAGTCCAACTTTAAACGAAATAAATAAGTATGAATTTTATTATGTTCATGCTGTGAACTTATTGGTTAATCAGTATAGAAGAGCTTAAACTTTTTTCTTAAACACTGGCAAGGTGTATATTGTTGACAAAAATGGTATTGCAGAAAAAGCATAAAAAAACTGCCCCGCTTTTATCAGCACCAAAATTAAATGTTTGATTATCGTCAATGAGAAACTCACTCTCAATTTTGTATACCCTTGAAGAGGGTATATTAAAATTGTCCGGATGTTTTAAACGCATAGAAGGAAGCATCTCCGACCACATAAAGTATATATATTCTTGATCAGCATGACGAGCTGAGTTGATATAGCCATGACCGTCTGTCCTTCTGTCCGTCTGTTTCTATGCTGTCTCCGGTTCGAAAAATTACTTGTACGACACTTTTTATAAATAATATTTTGTACAACGACATATTTAGTACATTTCAATCGTTGCCATCATTTGAAATTCCAAAATAGAGGAAAACTAACTTTTTATACCCTACAAAAATGAAAGTATGTTTGTATGTATGCTTGTTCCTTATAGGCGTCTAAACCGCTTGACCGATCTTCACACAGAGTCATTGGCTATATCTCAAGTCTGTGAACCGGTTCGAAAGCGGATAAAAAGTGGTTCAGAGCCATATCTGAGAAGTCATTCATGAGATGAAGTTGAAATCTGGTCTGTGGGTTGGTAATATGGATTTACTGGATCAGGACCAGTATCGGTCAAAAAGTATTTCAGAGCCACATCTCAGAAGTTATTTAAGATATGAACTTGATATTTAGTCTGTACACAGTAAACAAAACATCCATTTATATCAGGGACCGTAACTGATATTTTTTTTAATTACGAAAAAAAATTTTTTTAATTTTATAAGAAACAAATTAATTCCAATTTATATTTTTTGAATTTTTAAATAAAAATTATTTTGAAAGAAATTCATTTAATTTTTTGAATAAAATTAAACTATTAATTTTTTAAATAAAATTAAACTAAATTTAAAAAAATAAATAAATAAAAATAATAAATAAAATATTAACAAAATTTTATTTGAAAAATTAAAAAAAAGAATTATCAAACAAAATTTATTTTTAAAAATAAAAATTAAAGTCAAATACCATTTTAACCAAGCGCCCAATAACAAATGTTTTTACATATACGTGATCTATGGGTCAATAAGTCACAGGGTCAACCACGTCTAGACACACTTGGAAGCATTCCAAAGGTACTTATTTCGCGTTTGTTTTTATTATGAAAACCGAAAAATTTAGGGCTTGTAGTAACATTTAGGTGATGTCATTAGGCTGCCTTCCTGTTCAGCGATTCTCCTAACTCCCCCTACATCCTAGATTTGGATTCAAAATATTCACGTTTTTATTCATTTCATGTTAATTGTTCCGCTAAGTACGTTAAAGATTGTTTCTTACATCATAGCGAAAGCATCTTTTTATACCGTTGCAGGTGATATATTAAAATTGTCCAGATATTTGTTGTAAAGTATATACATTCTCCATCAGCATGACGAGTTAGTTGATATAGCCATGTCCATCTGTCTTTACTTCTGTGGCAATAAGGGCGCACGCACTAGCTCAGTTTACAGCTGAATTTTAAAAATCAAACCAGTGCTTGTTGTGCAAACTATATATATATGAATACTGGCAGGAACGCCCATTTGGAATTTGAAACTCAAAACAAAGAAGTGAAGCTTACTTGACAATAGCCATCTATCAAATCTAAACTCATTAAAAATATAGCAAACTACGCGATTTTTATGACATTTTGATCTTTACCATACTTACATTTACCCGTCTTCATGATAGATTGTGTACCTTTTGATCAACACCTCCTATTTGCCCATCTTTTAACTGTTTTCATGTCTAAACTCATATAAGAATTTTGCAAATTTCTCAATTTCTTTTAACCAATTCACCGACACCTCTATTTACCCGTCTTCAATTGCCAACAATTAGATCTTCATGATAATATGAACTAGTCATAAAATATTGCATATTTCTTGATTTTTTGGACCGCTTGATCTTGACCAGTCAATTTACCCGTCTATATTATAGTCTAACTTAGGGGTGCCCAAGCCTATTCCGCAAGCCACGCACTCGTTGTTATTTGCGCAAAGGAATTGCTAGCGCCCTAAGCCTTCATAAAGCAACAAACAATTCATATGCATGCTCTCCTCTCTTTCTTTCCGAGCAAAGATTTTGTTTTTGGCGCATCCAGACCTTCTCTCTCTCTCCTATGTCTCTGGCAAATTAAAAAGCAACAACAATGTTGCTTATGCGTAGTTACCGATTTTCACTATTCACGTCGGCACTCACACACACACACACAAAAATCGGGTTTCTCTTTCTATCTATTATTGTTGTCATTGCTTAAGATATATTTTGTGCATTCTGGGCACGCGTGGTTTAACTCATACAACAATTTTGAATATTTCGCGCCTTTTTGTGTTCGGTTTAACCATCTACGCGTCTAAAACTCATAATATATTGCAAATTTCGAGATTTTTTGTGCCGTTCAATCCATTGCTATCAATCAAATTTTTATGGACCGTTTGATATACACCTCCTATACCCGTTTTCTGTCCTCTCTTCTTGGGGAAGTAGAACACATATTTCATGGTCGTCCAGAAATTTCTAGTCGTTGACTTTCTGGACCTACGCCCCGTATATAGTAAGGTAAAGCTGCTGAACGGTTTAACTTGTCGAACCCAGCGCGATTCTGGCTTACTCCGACTCAAGTCGACTCACGTTGGTGACCACCGGTAACAGAAGGCTTTGCATCCGCAAAGCTTCTGGCTAACGTGAGCGGCGAGCCCTCCTTACAGGGTACAATATATAGGGTTGATGCGTCGGGCTTGGTACCCACCACCGTCAAAAGAACTCCAAACCAACGAAAACTGCGACAACAATGCCTCGGATGCGGACCTCGGATGTAGTAGATGGGAGATCTACTACAGCGGACACGCTCCCAAGCACGAGTTTGGGTACGGCTTTGTAGTCAGTGAAAGGCTTCGTCGTTCTGTCATCAGCTTCACATCAGTTGACATGCGACTAGCCGCACTCAGACTTAAGGCTAAATATTTTAATATTAGTCTTATCTGTGCACACGCCCCAACGGAAGACAAGAGAGAGGAACATGGTCATAAGTAGTACCAGGTTTAAGCATAGCGACATCCATAAGGCGATCTGGAAGTCCCCTGATCAACTAAAGCGAAATCAGATTGATCATGTTGTGATCGACGGAAGGCACTCATCGAGTATTCAAGACGTGCGTGCGGTTCGAGGTACCAACATAGACTCGGACTACCACCTTATTGCAGCCAAAGTACGCACGCGGCTCAGTGTGGCACAAACCTCACGCTCTAGCACACGGCGAAAGCTAAATGTCGAGAAGCAGCAATCGCAACGGACCTCTGAAGCATACACAGCTAAACTCACCCAACTGCTTAGGGAAAACTCGCCATTCCCTTCTGGCGTATGCGAACAATGGAATCATATATCACACTCGATGAGTACGGCTGCCAAGGAGATTCTTGGATACTCGAAAGCAGACTTAGTATGATGAGGATTTTAATTTTATTTTTGCTTTGAACAACGCTTGCTGAGGGATTTTCAAAACTGACCAACAGATGGCGAAACTATTGTGACCATTGTGGCAGCTCAGGTCCCACTATGCATAACGCCTCAGCAGCACGAAAAACCGTGCACCACCCCTAACGCGCAGTTTCTGGCTTAAAGTCCAATAAAATAGGTGTACTATTAAACCAAGTAGCTAAAGTGATGACACAGTCTAGGTAAAATAACACGAACAATAAAAAAAACAAATTTAAGGCAGTGTGTTAAAAAACTTATACAACAGTTCTCTGATGCCGCCCAGCAAACACTCACACAGTCGGACTTGTATGCATGCCAGAAGTACATATTTCAAGCCTACGTCTCACGTCAGAAGGCATTAGAAACCTGAAGGTTCCGCTCCGTTTTTCTTAAGCAACGCCGTAAAACTCAGGGGTTGTTGTTGTAACCGGTAACCGTTTGGGTGCTTGGTTTTCTCTCTACAAACTCAGTACTTCAGATGTACCACCTTTGTATATCGTAGGTAGGAAGAATTGAGTCGTTGGCTGAGCAACCCCTGACTTTTGGAGGCTCTTTGTATGAAATGACACCCCATAATTTAATTAAATAGATTTGAGTTTATTTGCAATTTTTTTTATTTTTAAAACAATAAAAAGTTTAGTTTACTTCTATTAACATTATTGATGTTCGCCATGGTGCCATGTTGGCTTTCGTTGCTGATGCTAGCGAGGATAGTTAGCGATTTGGCGTTTAAACGTGTAGTTGTTTGCAGTTTTTAAACAAGTGACCCGTTTTAAGTAAAAAATTTATTAATAGAATTTGGCTAAATTAATGATAATAATAATAAATAAATGCTATAGAATCCCTAGATGTAATTAAATTCCATACTCACCAAGAATATATGGCGCATTTGTAATTGTAAAATTATTATTAATATTCACGGTCAACACATTTTTATTTCCGCAAAAGCCGAATTCGAACTGACTTCATAATTTCTTTTCGTATTCTCTCTCTCGTTTGGTCAACGTTCATCAAGCGTTCGGGGCTAACTTCGTTTTTCTACTTCGTGTTCGATCTCCACGAGAAAGAGTTTGAACCGTTTCACGATATGCTGACTCTTAGCCTTACGAATAGCTGAGAAAACAACGTCTGAGTTTGTCATGGTGAAAAATTGACTTATTTCATGTCAAACAAATAATGTAGCCACCAAATGCACTTATTTTGGTTAAACATGGCAAAACTGGTGGTCGATTGGACAACATAGTGATTGACCGCGACTTCAGTTCACCCGACTCCAACAACAACATTGTGAATCTTCTGTATAAACAACACTATATTGATGCCAGGCTTAAAATAGGACTATACTGCTCTGGAGGACACGCACCGAGAATGTATAGTCTCCCAAAAATTCACAAACAAGACACACCACTGAGAGCGATCACGGCATCAACAAACGTTCCATGCTACAAATTAGCAAAACACGTATGAACAATAATAAAAAACATTGTCTCCGACACATATAACATCCAGAACGCGACACAACTAAAAGAAAAATCGACCACTGCAGAGATTGAAAATGACGAGATACTAGTTTCGTATGACGTCATCTCACTATTCACGAATATACCAGTAAAACTAGCCATCAACAATATTCTGGAAAAATGGACGGATATATCGATACACACAAACATACCAAATACTAAGTTTAAGGAAATCTTACAATTTGTTCTTATTGAAAACAACTACGTATCCTTTGACAATAGTATTTTCACCCAAATATTTGGTATGCCAATGGGAAAACCGATATCACCAACTATGGCCAATGTAGTGTTAGACAAAATATTAGACGATACAAAAGAGTAACTAGACAAACAAAATATACACATTAGACACCTATATAAATATGTGGATGATATATTTTGTATTATAAAAAAAGATGATCAAGAGAATATATTGGAGACATTAAACAAACAACATCCAAGAATACAATTTACGATAGAGGTGGAGAAAAACAGGAAAATACCATATTTAGACACTGAGATAAAAAGAGAAGATGGAAAACTATTGTTTAAATGGTACACTCAGGACGAATAATAAATTTCCATTCGCACCAACCAATATCCCAAAAAATAAACACGGCCAAAAATATGATAACCAAAGCGTACACACTAAGCGACCAAATATACAGACCGGAAATATATATCAAACTAAAGACAATTCTACTAAACAACAACTTTCCCAGGCAACTGATCGAAACACTTATCACAGAAACCACAAAAACGAGTCCCCAACCAAACCCTAATAAAGAAACAAAAGACACAGTTTACATAAGCGTACCATACGTGCACAAAGTAACAAACAAACAATCAATTACAAAAATTATACCAAGCCAACATTCAAACATAACGTACGCTTACAAAGCTCACACGAACATACGGAAACTATTTACCAATAAACAAGTAAGAGCGCTGTAGTCGAGTTTCCCGACTACAAAATACCCTGTTCAATTGAGACACACATGCAAACACACTCACATACACAAACGCTAATAGCTTTTGTGTTTTTGCTCGTATCTTATTTTCCTTTGGAGAGTAGTTAGATATAAGGCCTAGGATAGGCCAGGTTCTAAATTTAAAATTGTGTCTGTGACAGTTTTTTGCGGTTTAAGGGGGGAGGGGGGGAATTTTCCAAATCTGAAACAAACTTGAACTGGGTACGGTATACACCTATGTGCATGCCAAAATTTGTGTCTCTATCTCTTACGGTCTCTGAGATCGACGCGTTCATACAGACAGACGGACAGACGGACATGGCTATATCGACTCGGCTGTTGATGCTGATCAAGAATATATATACTTTATAGGGTCGGAGAAGCTTCCTTCTGGCTGTTACATACATTTGCACAACTTCATGATCCATTTTTCCCATTTTTAATGGGAACAGGGTATAAAAAGATAAGGCCAGCAAGGAACAACAACAAAACGTTATTTACGAAATAGCATGCGAAGGAAAAGAGGGTGAATCATGCGACGGCGTTTATATTGGGACGACCAAACGACCGCTGCAAACAAGAATATCGGAGCACAAAGGAGACGCGAAAAACAAAAAGGAAACAGCATTAGCGCAACACGACATCAGCTGATCATACAGCGGATTTGACAACGTTAGGCTAATAGACATACAGAGGAGAGAGCGAACAAGACTGACGTTAGAAAGCTTACGCATCCCACAGAGAGGAGAGAGAGCTTTGAACCACAAAGAAGACTTTGACCAAAGCAACTGCACGTACGCGCCAGCGATAGCTGAAAATAACAATAAACAAATCAAACACACAATAAAACGGCCTTGCACCTGCATGTCCAGTAACCAATCCCGCCGTTTCACATTGCACGCAGCCGGCTCTGCAACTAAATGTAACCGATCTCACGTTGGTCAAGCATCCGACCAATTTTTCAGATCTTATATTGTACGCAGCCTAACAGAAGATCGTTCATATTTATGGAAGTACGTCGCGCAGCTGAATTAAGATCTTCATCGCGTCTTTCATCTTCGCCGATGTTCATGCAAATCGATCCCCATTCCTGATCGACCACAAGGAACCTGCTACAACTCGAGACTCTCTTTGTTTGGCTATTGAGGCTAGCCTGAGTCTGCCTACGGGTTCTTGAACTCAAACAAAGTCCACATCGAGTGGCAAACAAAGTCCAAAACGCGTGGGAAACATAAGTCTCCACTCGGGGTAAACCACCCAGAACTATTGACTCTGCAAATTCAACCATGCTTGTGCGAACTTGCTTATCGACGCCTAGTGGAAGCAACGGCCTCAACACGAGGTTACCATCAACGGAACTACGCAAATCTGTACTCGGTGGACATGCTCAATACTACAGATTTATCAGTTTCAACACTCATCGGAAACAGTTCGTCGACTCAACTACGAAATAAACATCTCAGCAAAAACTATACATAAACTTTCCTCCACATTGGAAATTGTTAAAATCCTGCAGATAATCGCCCCGAACCTACATCCCATCCCTAACGTTTTTGGCTTGGCTTATGCCAGCTTTATGCTATAGCTCAAATCAGCTCGTCATGCTGATCAAAAATATCAACCTATTTTGAACAAATTTAGCACATCTTTTAGAAAGCATTTAAAATTTATAATCACCACAAATGTTTTTCTCACTAAGACCCATTTTCAGACCGATCAGTCTTATGGCAGCCATAAGATACTGTCATCCGATTTTGACCAAAGTTTTCAAATCCAGCTGAAAGCATTAATTATTAATAATGGCTGAGTTTATAAAGTTTTTCTCACTAAAACCCATTTTCCGACCGAAGGTTTCTATGGCAGCTATAAGATATAGTCATCCGATTCTGGCGGTTCCGGCACATTGTTAGCGTGCAGTAAAAATAAAACTCTATGCCATGTTTCAGCTTGATAGCTTTAAAACTGAGAGACTAGTTTCCGCAGAAACAGACATACAGACCCATTAAAAATGGGAAAAGGGATTATGAAGTTGTACAAATGTATATACCAGCCAGAAGGAAGCATCTTCGACCCTTCATATTCTTGATCAGCATCAACAGTAGTCGATTTAGCCATGTCCGTCTGTCCGTCTATCTATCTTTATGAACGAGTCTATCTCAGATACTTTAAGAGATAGAGCCACAAGTGTTTGCATGTATGTAGGTGTATTACCGTACCCAAATCAAGTTTGCTTCAGATATAGAAATTCCCTATCCTCCTCCATTTAACCGCCAAAAACTGTCGGTCACAATATTTAAGTTTACACCTCGTGACTAATATAAATTAAGTTAGGCCCAATATCTGTCCGCACCGCCCCATTTATTTGAAATATATTTATATTATTTTTAAAATGAAAAGCAGGCCTATTAAAAACAGGAAATTCAAAATTACGAGTAGCATGTCAAGGCTACACGAAAATATATTCAGTCGAAGTTAACTAAATTTAAACTTAGGAAATCAAAGCCATAGAAACAACATTCCTTGGAACAGGGTATTTTGCAGTCGGGGCACTCGACTGCAGCAGTCTTACTTGTTGAACTTAAAAAAGTTCATTGCGTCTCGACCAAATAAATCTGACGGTAGCATAAAAACCCTCGGTGTGGTTAGCAGCGGCTTTCTTTTTATTCAACTTTACAAGGTATCTATACTTACATCGTACACTTTCAGAATTTTTTGGCTCGGAGCGAAAAGCTGATGAGGTCATCAGATACATTTATTAAAAATAGATCTTATACGGAAACATCCATTAAAATTTTAAGTTAGACTAAGGAATGATTTGTTTGACATCGATATTTGATATTGACATTATCGGCAAAAACGAACGGGCGGTAAGCACGGCGATTTCAGAGATTGACAAGCAGTCTAAACAGATGGGCTTAGAGGTAAATAAGCAGAAGACGAAGTACCTAGTATCCTAGTATCCACGGACAAGAAGTCTACGCAAGGACAATCTGTTCCAATGGGAGAGTACAACTTTAAGGTTGTAGAGGATTATACCGTAAAGCGGTTGTCATGCAAATATCGGACCAAAAAAAAAAGAAGGGAAGGAGTGATGTGACTATCAGTTTATTATACACTTAAAAACTGTATTATAATTAGCCCAGAAGGTTGCAGCGCATAGAAGGAATGATCTCAGACCACATAAAGTGTATATATTCTTGATCAGCATGACGAGCAGAGTCGATTGAGCTTTGTGCGTCCGTCTGGCTGTCCGTCTGTCTGTTTCTACGCGAACTAGTCCCTCAGTTTTGAAGCTATCGATCTGAAATTTTGCACAGTCTTCTTTTGGCTGAACGCTGCTAATATGTCGGAACCGACCGGATCGGATGACTACTTCTTGTAGCTGCCATAAAAAATAAAACTACTTTTCCGAACGATCGTTCCTATGGCAGCTACATGCTATAGTCATCCGATCCGGCCGGTTCCGTCAAATGTGCAGCGTATTTGTACTTAAAGACTTTGTTTTTGGTCTCGGTGGACCTTTTGGTGGAAATGCCCATATGCATAGTTTACTTGACAAAATTAAACAAACTACACTAAAAATTGGCTTCCCATCCACCATATTTTCCAATTTATTCCACTGTGATTATTATCTTTTTAAAAACTTAAATAAATCACTTGTTATTTCCCTATCGGGTGTGGCTCAGCGGTTAGTGTGTCGGCCTGCTGTGCGGGAGGCGTGGGTTCAATCCCGCCTCGAAAACCATCTAAAAAAAGTTTCACCAGCTATAGGCGCCAGCTCTGAAGTAACTAGCCATGAAAAAGCTAAGTTCTTAATATTTGCGTTCGTATTCTCGGCGTTAAACTGTAGGTCCCTTTCTCTTGTGCGAAAAATTATAAGCACACACGCCAAGAGATTGAAAGAAGCTTGGCCTGGCCCTTTGGGGCTGTTAAGCCAGTATTACATTTTCCCACTAAAATTATTTAGGGTCTTTCAATAAGACCAGACTTGGCTCTAATTCTTATGAAAATCGATCAGCCAATGTAAACAATATAAAATTACCAGATTCGGAAATTCCAATGGAAATGGAGCGCTGGTCCGTTAAAGAATTGCCCCTTGATGAATCCATTTTCATACTATTTCCACAAAAGTTTGGCGATGGTGTCTGGGATCGTTGATCATTTTGAGATCTGTGGATATATAAAAAATATAAGGATTTAATGCATATTAATCATTTAAGTTGGGGATGGTGACCTTTTTATGTTGCATTTTAAGATTCTTCTTTGGCCTGCTCAAGGTCAGGTGTATTTTGTGTGCAATTATTTTAAAAAATAAAACATTTCTCCTTTTTTTCATCTCCGATATATTTTGAACCCCGTCGGGATTCTTCTTCAGGGAGTGCACAGCGTCCGCTTCGTCAGCTGTGGAGTTGGAAACTCCATCCCGAATCCCGAATTCGAAATATATCGGAGAAGAAAAAAAGGAGAAATGTGTTTAATTTTTTTAAAAAAATGGCACACAAAATACACCTGACCTTGAGCCGGCCAAACAAGAATCTTTAAACATATTAATAGTATACAAATATCATTTGGAATTTAAAATACAACAATAGCCAAATAAAAGCCACAAAATCTCTTGCATAAGATTATAAAGTAATATTTATACTCTGTAGCAAAGATACACTACTCTGTGCAAGTTAAGTTTGTGCAAAAGTATGTAACAGGGAGAAGGAATTATTTCCGACCCTATAAAGTATCGCTCACTTACTTCAAGAATGGCATAACTCAAAAAACACGATTTTATAGCTAATGATGCAGAAGTATTCGCCTTTTCAAATTCAATTTTGTGGAAAATTGTGTTTTTCTCGAAATCACGTTTTTCAAACAGGCTCACAGCTTTTCTCAAGTTCTACTGAACCGATTTTGATGATGTAGGGCTTAATGGACGCAGAATTAATGTAGCCCGTACCTCGTTCGTTGGAAAAAATATTTTACTATTTATTTTGTACATTAGACTGCAAAAAAAATTGTCCCAAATCGTTTTCTCATTTTCAAATGGCTGCCATTTTTGCAAATCCAAATTTTTTTTATGATTCTGCTACGAATGGCATTCATACTAACCAATTTCCCGTTTCGCTTTGAGATAATGGTAAATGGGACAACTGTGAACCACGCACACACCTTTTTTTTTTTGTAAAACCCTACTTTGCAGGCCGAGAACTTTTTGAACACCCCATTCATTCACACATTTTTAATTTTGTATTTTTATACCCTTGCAAAGGGTATTATAATTTTGCCCAGAAGTTTGCAACGCATAGAAATATTCATTTCTGACCCCATAAACTATATATATTCTTGATCAGGGCAACGAGCTGAGTCGATTGAGGTTTGTCCGTCCGTCTGTCTGTTTGTCCGTCTGTCCGTCTGTTTCTACGCAAACTAGTCTCTCAGTTTTAAAGCTTTCGCAGTCTTCTTTTTACTGCATGTCGGAACCGACCGGATCAGATGACTATATCTTATAGCTTCCATAGGAACCATCGGTCAAAAAATGGGTCTTAGTGAGAAAAACATTTTTTTTCAGTGTTAGTGTTCTTAAACTCGACCATTATTAATATTAAACACTTTCAAACTAATTTTAAAAATTTGGTCGAAATCGGATGACCATATCTTAAAGCTGCCATAGAACTGATCGGAGAAAAACTTTTTGTTTTCTATTTTATCGTTCTTAAGCTCGGCGATTGTTAATTTGATATGTTTTCAAAAAGATTCGCAAAATTTGGTCGAAATCAGATGTTCATCTGTCGGAAAATTTGTTTTAGTTACAAAAGTTCTTGATTTTTATGTAAGCGTTTTGCAAGGGTATAAAAACTTCGGCACAGACGAAGTTAGCTTGGCCTTCTCGTTTTTAATGAATTGTGCAACCAAATACAAAAAAAAAACAATTACAAAAACTTTTCCCGATTTAAAAAACAGGTGAAATTCAGCCGCCTACACCAGAAGAGGGCTTTAATATCTTTATAAGAGACTGCTTATGTAAGACGCTTTATGTAAAGACTGCGAAACTAAAGTTCTTTTCAATATGTACGCGCGGTTGCCACTTTTGGAGCAAACGCTCTGAAATTGATCATTTTTCTCGTTGGAGCACTGGAGCAATATTTTGCAAAATGGAGTTTTAAGCAAAGCAAACAATTTGTGCATAATTTCAAAAATACAAATTTAAAACATAAATTTGTGGTAAGCTAATACTATAAGGTCAGATTTCTCTTCTTTCAATCGGCGCTAATAATTGAACCATAAGATTCGCAAATATCGATCAAAATGCAATCCTAGCAGTATAAAAAATATATGTCCCATACATATCAAAATTCTATCTCTTACTACCTCTGAGATCTCTTCGTTCATACGGATGGACGGACAGACATACAGACGGACACGGCTATATCGACTTGGCTGTTGTTGTTGATCAAGAATATATATACTTTATAGGGTTGGAGATGATTCCTTCTGGCTGTTACATACTTTTGCACAAACTTAATATACTCTATGTACCTTCGGTACAGAGCTTAAAAATGACAATTGCAAGTATGTCAATGGGAAATGCGCAAGACCGACGACACGGCATGGAATACCGAGAATGCAAAGGCAAAATCTGATTTGATTTTGAGTTAAAGTAAATAAAAGGATGCAAAACGTCACATGAGATGTGGATCAAGATGCACACAATCTCTGAATCGACGGAGCCAGCTCGAAAGGCAGCTTTACTGAAGTCTTTTGTGTTATTAAAAATGAACAGCGATGGTGAAATGCGCGCACATCTTGACAAGTTTTTCGACATTGTTGACAAACTACACGATTTTGATGTCAGTACAAGGGACCTGCTTACAATCTTAATGCCATAGAGTATTCCTGAGGAATATGAGCAGTTCCGCATTGCGATCGAAACAAAAGACAATCTTATTGAGTCCGAAACCCCGAAGATTAAGCTTCTGGACGAATATGAGGCACGCAACAGAAATAGGAACTTGAAAAAGCTCGCTGCAGCAGTTATCGTATTCAACAAAATTTAGCAGATCAGTTTAAAAAAATTGTATATAAATAATGATCGAGTTTAAGAGCGCTAACATTGAAAACAAAATAGTTTTTCTCACTAAAACAGTTTTCCGACCGATCGTTTCTATGGCTTGTTCGCGTAGAAACAGACAGACGGACAAAGCTCAATCGACTCAGCTCGTCATGCGGATCAAGAATATATATACTTTATGTGGTCGTAGATGATTCCTTCTATGCGTTGCAGACTTCTGGGCAAAATTATAATACACTTTTCAAGTGTATTAATAAATAGAAAGGAAAAAAGTAAGTGATTGAGGGTTCCAACTACGCGAACCAAAATCCAAAATGGACCTCACTAGGGATATAAACAAGAACTTGGTCGTGTAAGGATCATTGAACTCCTTGGACCAACGTTTAATAAACCCTAACAAATCCAAGGCTTTATTCACAGAAAGTTCAATGTGCGTGCCAAAAGAAAGTTTATGTTCAAGGGCAATACCCAGATCAAGTAAAGATTCAACTTGTTTAAGCTAATAAGAATTCAATAAACAGTTAATCCAAAGAGCGGTTCTACGATAAAACGTCATAGATTTAATTATGTGTAACTTTGAGAATGAGCTTGAAGCTAATCGCTGGGAAGTTCCCAGTGGGAAGCTAATCTCAAACAACTTTTACGCAGGGCTGCGAATCGTTTTGAGCCCGGAATTCCGACTTCATATTTACTGCGAACCGAATGGTATGCAGTTATTGTTGAATTTTAATATAGATCTTTGAAAATGAATTTGAATCTGATCGGATGATAAACAAAAAAGTTTCATACAAGAATTTTCCGTGAATTTTCCACATTTCACGTTAGAATTTTTTCAAAACCTGATTTTAGTACTCACTTTTAGCATAAGATAAAACTACATTGACAAGTGAGTCAATCAGTGAATTCGTAAGGTTGAACTTTTTTATATATTATATATAGATAGGGTCGGAGATGTTTCCTTCTGGCTGTCGTATACAATTGTACAAACTTAATATACTCTCTGTGTACCTTTGGTACCGAGTATTCGAATTTGAGTATCTGCTGACCCATCAATCAATAATCGTTCTCACCAATCATACTATTTGTTAGATTCTTTTTCAGCAATCATAATTGCCAAATTTACCAATCGCAATCGGTAATCACTGCATTCAGCAGGTAATCGTAAATCGATATTCCCTGCTGAATGGGCCCAATCTGTATAAGTAAACCGATAGTAGTTCAATTAACCTTTAGAGGTCATTTTTTTAGAAGTAATAGTAATATATTCAAAATAAACCATTGCTCACGTGCAGTGCTGCAGTGCTATTGTTCGATTTTTTTATAGACCTCCCGATCGTGATTGATCAATTCATTTAAATTAAGAAAGACAGTTAAACCAACATAAGTTTCAATTGAATTTCTTTTTAATGGTTTTTTCTTACTTTTGTTTAAGAACGCTGCAGTCCTGCTCATGTGGAAATCCCACTGGCGATTGGCAAACAAAGCAGCAAGTCAAAGACGAGAATGCATCGTAACTTGCGGCGCAAAACTGATGTTGAATGTTAATAACTGATTGTGCATTCTCCAGAACGATAAGCTCATTGTGTTCTCTGATCCTCTTTTGATCCACTTCATTACTGATATTAACAGATTGATCCACAGATGACATGGTAACAAAATCGTGAAGTACAGCCAACATATGTGTTTTAACAGTGCTGGTCGCCACTGTTGTTGCTCTATTGGAATATAAGAATAAAAATAGAGGAAAGCCAAGATCGGCACCGCCGAAGCTTATATACCCTTGCAGTTAGTATAATTTATATTAAGGGGTTACATGGGTTTCACGGCTTTAAAAAAATCGATTTTTTTTATTGTCTTATTAAATTCTACAACATCTATAGAATATTGTCCTAAAAGTGTCAGTCCGAGTAATTGTTTTGGAGATATAGTCTGAAGAAGTTGCGCGCTCCAGGGTATCTGGGCTTAGCGCGCCGCGATATAAAGTAGCAGCTGCTCGTCTATTGTTTGGCCGTCCTTCTTGTTCATTCAAAAAAAATGTTTTACCTGTTTTATTGTCACTCAAATCATTAAACGCGTTTTTCTCAAAACTGTGTTTTCAAAGGCGGTTGTCAAGATTTCTCGAGAACTACTTAACCGATCTTGATGAAATTTTAAAAAGGTCTTCGACATATAATTTACAAGGACTTGGACGAAGGATTTCTTTTTCATTACAACTATTTAAAAAAAGAAAATGCAGCGAAATTTTAGTTAATTTTTTTTTTCGTAAAAAAATATAGATGATCCTGCTAGGATTTATGCTGTCAACGCGAACCACCTTTTTCCCGAGGGCTAACCGAAAATGCAAAGTCTAGGTAGATTTCGATTTGAGCAAAAACAGGAACATGAGAAAACGGCCATTAAACTAGTTTTTTCGACCTATAGTAGCTATATGCTATAGTCATTCGATCCGGACGGCTTCGAAGAACGTGCAGCTTATATGTATTTCAAGACAAAGAAAGGTAATGATGATGATTAATGATTAACTCAGAGTGACGAACGGACAAACGGACATGGCTATATCAACTCAGCTCGTCATGCTGATCAAGAATAAATATCCTTTATCGATTCGGAGATGTTTCTTTCTATGCGCTACAAATATCTGGACTATTTTATAATACCCTCTGCAAGGGTATAAAAATAATAGAATTGCAAGAAGCAATCGCCAAAATTTATAAATTATTGAACTTACCTTGCCAAGTCATTCCACGAATTCGTTAAGTAAGATGTTGGGTGATTATTGAACAATGGTTTTTCATTCAAAGACCATTGTTCCAATACTGCTATCGATTGTGCCAACTTGCAGCCAGCTGTACACAAATTGTTAAGAACATTTAAATAGTTTATCCATGCAGCTGAACACTCGCCCAATGCGGTCTTAGCCGATATTGATGTGCTGCTTCCACTATTAGAAACTGATGAGAGTCCGGAATTGTTGCAATATTCCTCCATATTGAAGAACTCTAAAATCAAAAATTAGCAACTGCAAAAATCTTATTAAATTGTAGGTAGCAACAAGGAGATTTGTGTGGGTGAATTAAGCAGTACAAGAAAATTAAATTTAGGGATCGCAAATACAACTTAATAAATTTTCAAACTTGTACGTGAGATTCGACCACGATCCACACATAGCGTTAAATATCATATTCAGAAAAGACAATCTAACCCATAAACATTTCAATTGTTGTAATAACATAAAATATATTAAGCGTAAGTAACAAAGATCTGCATGCTCTGTATGCACCAACCTTGAAGAGGACCAGTCGAAGATAATTTACATTTACGTTGTCCCTTAAGTTAGAATTAAGGGATTAAATTTGTAGAATAAAAGCAAGATGAGTCAGTACAAATTCAAAACTACAAACGTGTTCATTAGGTCGGACCCAAAACGGCAATGTGGAAAAAAGTAGGTCTTAGCATTCCCAAAGCTAATGATTGCGGTATAATTAATAATTGTGAAAATTAAAAAAAAAAAGTTTGGAAAACAATTACTCATACTACACGTTCATCATATACAAATTTTTACAACGAAATTATTAGTTCATTTCAATTGCTGTTGTTGGCTCACGTCGCTTGAGTGCGATCAAGTTCCAATTAAATCGTTTTTCACGTTCGTTAATACTTTATTTATTGACTACAATTTCATACAGTGCTTTCTGTCCAAAGTTTGTGGTTAAGTGACAATGTATTTAGAAGACAAGAAGGTAGAAGATATAATGCTAAAAGCTATACTTAAAGATATGAAGGTATTAAAAAACACGAGTTAAACGTGGCTTGGCAACAACTGCACGCGTCTACATGTTTCTGCTCACTCTGTCTCTGGCCTCCTCTGCCTGCTTGTGTTTAACGGCTCTTCTTCCAATTCGCTCCTATGCTGATTTTCAAGTCATTGTCGCTCGCCACACAACAGCTGTTCGGTTTGCTGCTTACGTAGGCGGCTGCTGTTACCCCGCGGGGTTGCCACTTTGGTTCACGCGGCAACATTCCCCCCTTTGCAAACTACATGCTTGGTCGTGAGGTTTGCACCCACTCATCTGCTGCTCGATGCCCGTCTCAGGCATCCTGACTTCCAGTTTGACTATCTTTACGACTGGCCTGGTATACAGCCTAGCTGTAGTGCGCACCACAGCGCTTCTAGCCTTGCCATCCTTCGCCATGCATAGATCTACGATTATGCCCTTTCTCGAGTGCATCCTAGGATTCGTCTCATCCACCACTACGACGACCTCGCCGACCTGGATAGGGTCTGGTGGGTGGAACCATTTCGCTCGCCGTGTCAAGTACGGCAAGTACTCCTTGACCCACTGTTTGCGGAATCTCTCCTGGATTTGGACAGCTATACGGAAACTCTTACCCAGCAAAACTCCTGTGCTGCCATCTCCTCAAAAAGTGATTCGGGGTGAGCACGTCCGCTTCTAGCGACTCCAGGGGCACATAGGTTAGTGGCGTAAAGTTGAATGTGTTCTCGATCCTTGCCAGCGCCGCTCTTAGCAGTGGCTCCTGCACGAATGTCGCATCCAGTATATCAGCTAGTACTGACTTCACAGACCTTTTCATCCGCTCCCAAGCGCCACCCTAGTGTGGTGCTCCGGGCGGCATAAAAGCCCATTGGATTTCTGGATACCTCTTCTCCAGCTCGTCTGTTGATATGCGCCGGATTTCACCTTCGAGCAGCCTGCTTGCTCCTCGAAAGTTTGTGCCGATATCAGACACGATCTTCTTTTGGACTCCTCTTCTAGCAATGAACATCTCGAGCACCAGCATACGCGCATCTGTTGACAATGAGTGTGCCAGCTCAATATGGACAGCACGCACTGTCAGGCATGTGAACAACACGCCCCAACGCTTTTCTCTCCGTCTGCCGACTATGACCTCCAGTGGCCCAAAATAGTCGACTCCAGTGTTCGCAAACGGTAGCTCGTTAATCGCCAGTCGCTTGGGAGGCAAGTCTCCCATCTCAGGTGCCTCAGGAACCACATTTAGGTTGCGGCACTTTTGACACGCCTTCTTCGCAGCACGCACCCTTGCTCTCAACACTGGGATGCAGTACTGCTGCCTCATCTCGTTGATCACCACCTCGTGCAGTTGATGATGATACTTTCTGTGGAAATAATCAACCAGCAATTCTGTAATCGCATGCGTACCTGGCAGGATTACTGATCGCTTTACTCTAATAGCGACTCCCTCGATGCTGTTGATTCGCCCACGAACTCTCAGGACGCCTGACTCATCGAGATATGGGGACAATTTGAAGAGTTGGCTCTTCCTTTCCACACGCCGTGACGTTGTGAACGTTTTCCAGATTTTCTAAGCGCATTACCAATCGCGCTGCTTCTGACTGCAGCTTTCTCGTGTATGTCATGCGCAGGAATTGCATGACATACCTCGTGGCTCCTCAAAACTTCCCACTTGCTGAAGCGAGAAACTTCTGGCACAATGTTTCCCAGCACAGACTTTGATGTCATCTTCAGCTCGTGTAGATGTAGCCTCTCTAGGTTTTCTTGGCCACAGCTCAGATCCGTTTGAGGCCTGCTTGCCTCGTCCTTGTACAGAAATGGTGGCCCTGTGAACCATCTTGAACTGCCTTCGAAGCTCAGCTCTTTTGTCCACTTAGCCCCATAGTCTGCCACATTAAGTGCCGTTGGCACCCATCTCCATTCCTCGACATCCGAATCCTCCAGAATTTCGCCTATGCGCAGCGCCACAAACTGATGGTATTTCCGGGCATCAGATCGTATCCAAAATAGCACGTTCTTGGAATGAGTCCAAAACATGCGACGATGCACGACCACTGATAGCTCGGAGTCCAAGCACCTGGCAAGTCGCAGGCCCAGTATCGCTGCCATTAGCTCCATTCGAGGGATCGATATCGGTTTCAGTGGTGCCACTCTCGTCTTTGACGCCACCAGAGAACAACATACATCTTGCTTCTTGGTCCGGAGGAGCGCTACAGCCGCGTAGGCATTGTCGCTTGCATCTGTAAATATATGCAATTCTAAATTATCAGCTCCTCTCACCATACCAAGACAGCGCGGTATGCGCAATTTCCCTATTTCACGTAGCATTCGTAGCCACGCTCTCCATCGTAGACGTTCGTCTTCGCCCACTGGCTCATCCCAGCCGACCGCAGATCTCCATACGTCTTGCAAAATCATCTTGGCCTGGATTATGTAGAAGCCCAAAAGTCCTAGCGGGTCAAATATTGACATTACTATGCGCAATACGTGACGCTTTGTTGTCACCGCCTTTTCGTCGAATATGGATTCGTTGAACTTTTGGACAAACGTGAACTCGTCTGACGGGCCTCCACCACATACCCAGGACCCTCTCCTGCATCGATTCTTGGCTGTCGATGCACTTTTCCATTTGCTCAGATGCTCCAGTGAGTGCACGCATAACTGCTGCTAAGTTGGATACCCAGCCACGCATCTCGAAGCCGCCATCCGCATGAATGGCTCTCACTTGCACAGCCATCTTTTCTTTTGATTCGCCGCTTTGCAGCCAGTGATTTCACCCACTGCGACTGGACACTCTCCCGCAAAACGACTAGCGTTCTTTTTCTTCATAAAGTTGGCTGCTGCTGGGGAACACGAAGCACCGAATGTCATTACTTGCCTGGTATACCTATCTGGTTCACTGCTTTGGTCTCCATAACGCCAATAAAACTGCTGTGCTGCTTGGTCTTCCCGTCGCACCTTCACCTGATGAAGCATTCTCCCTGAACCTCAGTAGCACTCCAACCAATGAGGGCAATAGGTCAGGACCCTTGAGAAGCACCGAATTGAGAGCGACACCATTGACCTTCGCTGCAGCATCCCATACCAGCCTCGATTTGCCCTTATTTGCATTAGTGATTACAAATATTGGCAGGTACCATGTTCGATTCTCATCTTTGATCTCGTGCGCTTTCAGCTTGCGCACATATCCTTATTTTTCGTAACGCCGAATTGGATTGTTTACGAATTCTCGCAACTCCTCGTTGCGTACCATGCGGGACTCCAAACATGTCAGCCTCTGCATCGCCATGCCTCTAGATGACGGAAACTCTATGCAGTCGTGACCCCAGAGTAGGCCCGTTTTCCATCGCTTTTTCTTTTCAAAATACTTGGTGGTGTTCTCCAAAATCGATTGTGCCCGTTCTTCTTCTTAGGACCGCAGGATGTTCTTGGACGCACTTGCCCCTACGGCTTCAAGTGCGAAGCTTGCCGTCACCATCTCGTCCAAGCGCCTGTCGTTGCTGCAGTCGCAAATGTGCATTACTCTCTGCCCCTGCCGACCTTCATAGCTGCTGCGCCCATACAATGACCAGCCCAGCCTTGATTTGGTAGCTATTAATTCGGCACCATCAGACTCTCTTAAAGCCAACGGCACTCCGATCTTAGCATTGTCCAGACCAATTATTATCGATGCCCGTGCCTCTGTTTAGGTTCGTATTGGCAGTCTCTGCAAATGCGGATGCGCTTGCAGGACTGAATCGTCTAGCGTGTGAACCGGCAAATCCAGACTTGATATTGTCCGAACGTTCTTTATTGTATATCTGTGCGCAGCCTAATCGCGGGATGCAATTCTTAGTGTCACTCTCTTGGACTCAGGTTCGCTTTGTGTTATGCCGCCAGTCCACCTTAGACACAACTCCTCTGAAGGACCATCGATTCCAAGTTGTTCCGCCACGCGGATATCCAGCACGCTGCCCCTTCGTCTATCAGTGCAAATGTCTGCACCGATTTTGTGGGCCCGTACAGTGTCACTGGTACGTACCGGAATAGCGCCTTATCGTTCTTCCCAGTATGTAGAATAATTGCATCCTCCTTCTGACTCGTTCCAGCGGTATTCGATCCGCTCCTATTTGAGTTATGTAGAAGAGGATGATGCTCATTTGTGCAGCCATCTACGCTACACGCTCGTCTTGACTTGCAATGCTTTAGAGAATGCATCGCCAACATAGTCTCTCCTTGATGAACAGCCACCTGTTCTGGTTGCTCAAGGATGAGAACTCCTTACGTTCTTCCAGTTTATGAGACCCCGCACACTTGCAGCATTCGTTAGATAAATCGGTGCTTTTGTTGCTGTGAACCATGAGCCTCGCCTTTGTGGTTCTGTTGGACGCCCTTGTCTCACTTGCGTCCGCTGCCACCGGTACTGACATCACGGTACTGGCGCATGTTGCTAAGTTGAACAGCCAGTCATCAAATATTGCGATGTCCACCCTGGGCAAAGTTGCACTTTGACGTGCGCAGTCCAGCTTCAGGTCACATGGCAGCTTGTCCAACAAACTGCGTAAAAGCATTGGGTCGATTAAATATTCAGAGAGCCAGATCTCGTTCACTGTGGCTCGGTAGTTTTGAACTGTAAGTGCCAAGCGAAGCAAACTTTCGAAATTACTCGATTTCACAGCCGGCTCCATACGTAATTTCTCTCAACTGTATTACGCAATGGCACTTGCGCTGCGTAAACTCCTCCTAATTGTGGTGTGGAAAACACCTGGCTCTGCACTTCTCACACGTGTAAGCTGACCTGTTGGCAAGACCAAATCCTGCGCCTGATAGATAGCTCGCCTGTGGGTGTGGTGCAGCTCTGATCACTGTCGGTCCTTCCCCAACTCCACTGCTGCTAAATTCCACTGTAGAATGTAGCAAATTGCCTGGTACTATGCCACCAGGTTGCGTGGCTATATGCCGCGCCATTCCTCCTTCTGCTATGGCCGAAATCCACTGATTGCGCCACACAACGCTCGATTGCACTGCGAACTGTTGACTTTGGGCCCCTTGTTGTGACCATGTGACTCCACAGCCTGTGGACACGTTAGTTGTGGCAATTGAATCCACCGTGGTCACGATCGTATGCGTACCTCTAACATGAGTCATCTCCACAGAACTTACGCCTGCCTCTGCTCCCTGTGCAGCCTGATTGCTGCTTCTCGCCAGAACATTCTCTTGCAAGCTGGAGTTTTCATTAGTCAACCCTGCTATGGGCGCGCCTTCGTCGTCACTCATACTGGTCGTAAGCGTTGTCCCTTGGTTGTTGGCAACGATCTCCTCGCGACCACGCTGTTGTTGTTGTAGATAGCTGGTGTATTGCAGCGTCAATGTGGCTGCCTAATGTTGGCGGCCCAGAACTGCCGCGTCAGCACCAGTGTTTTTTAAAATGTTGGCTCTCTTCGCTTGAGTGCGATCAAGTTCCAATTAAATCGTTTTTCACGTTCGTTAATTCTTCATTTATTGACTACAATTGCATACAGTGCTTTCTGTCCAAAGTTTGTGGTTAAGTGACAATGTATTTAGAAGACAAGAAGGTAGAAGATATAAAGCTAAAAGCTATACTTAAAGATATGAAGGTATTAAAAAACACGTGTTAAACGTGGCTTGGCAACAATTGCACGCGTCTAGATGTTTCCGCTAACTCTGTCTCTGGCCTCCTCTGCCGCCAGTTAAATAATCTCGCCATATCCCCGTTACTTGTGTTTAACGGCTCTTCTTCCAATTCGCTCCTATGCTGATTTTCAAGTCATTGTCGCTCGCCACACAACAGATGTTCGGTTTGCTGCTTACGTAGGCGGCTGCTGTTACGCCGCGGGGTTCCCACTTTGGTTCACGCGGCAACAGCTTTCCTTTTTTGTTCTACAAATATGGCAGAAGAGACTACTTTTTTGGTCGGCTTTTTCAGCGGTGTCACAGAAATCTCTGGAGATTTTGGCCTCGGTTGGTTTGCAAAACGTTCGAAACATCCGTCGAAAGTCCCAGAACTACAACAGATTTAATTTTCTTATTTGAAAATCTAGTTACAAAAGAAGCTGTTCCAATTGAAGTATCATCTCTAAAAACAGGGCTGCATCTCTCGCAAAAAAATTTTATGTTCAAGTGATATTTATTGGTTGTGTTATATGTTTTATATTGCATTTTTAAATAATAATTCAAATTTATATATATATATTTCATATTCTCCAAAAATAAAATGCGAAATTTAAAAATGTGTTCGCGCCACTCATGAAGTGTAACTTGTCAGCCCTTAGTCAGCTGGCTGTCACATAGAGGGCGTCGCAACCTGTAGGCGCCACTTGAGGTGGTTGCTTTTGACGCGGTGACGACCTTATTCCTACGACTTAATTTCGACAGAAAAAATCTACACAATTTCGAGCGAAATAAGGCGCCACTTGAGGTGGTTGCTTTTGACGCGGTGACGACATTATTCCTACGACATAATTTCGACAGAAAAAATCTACACAATTTCGAGCGAAATAATGTCGTTTTGTTTTGTCGGAACAATGTCGTTTTAAAACGACACAATTTCGAGCGAAATAATGTTTTGTTTTGTCGGAATAATGTCGTCTTGAAACGCATAATTTCGAGCGAAATAATGTCGTTTTTTTCGGTCGGAACAATGTCGTTTTGAAATGACATAATTTCGAGCGAAATAATGTCGTTTTGTTTTGTCGGAATAATGTCGTTTTAAAACGACATAATTTCGAGCGAAATGATGTCGTTTTGCTTTGTCGGAACAATGTCGTTTTGAACCGACATAATTTCGATCGAAATTGTGTCGCATTTTTCTGTCGTTCTAAAACGACATAATTTCGACGTTCCCACTGGAATTTTTGCTGTCGAAATTGTTTCGTTTTGAAACGACATAATTTCGTCGCTACGTTTGGCCAATAAAAACAAATTATGCCAAAAAAAAAATTGTTATTTTCCGCCTCCTAACACAGTAAGATAACCTTCCAACATTAAATTTCGTAAATGAAGTTTCCTATTGTCTGAAAATAATAGTACATAAATCCCATATGTAGTTTCTTAACATGTTAGAAATTTTTTAAGCTCTAGTGATAACACAGAATTACAAAAAAAGGCCAGCTTTCGCAATAGAGAAGATAGCCAACTTTTCATACGTATAATTGGTCGCTGAATTCAAATCAATTATCCATTTATTTTAAATAATTATTACCACATCTTCAGTATTTTTATATAATAGCTTTTTCTTAAGCTATGGACCAAATACTATAAAAAAAAATTATGGCTCTTTTTTACATTTTTAAAATAATATTAACTTCCAAAATGTCTTTAAATTAACAAAAATTAATTTCAAATAATTTTTTAATAGCCACGCTTTTGTTTTCCAATTACTACCTTATTATTATCAAACTACAAGAAATATCAAAATCATGCAAAAAAATAACATTTTTATAGTTTTTGGGCTATAACTTTAAAAGGAGCTATTACATCATTCCTGAGATATTTTCTATCATCAGACAATTTTTCAGAATTTTTTAAACATGGAAAAAAAAATTACTCTGTCATAAAATAACCATATTTTCCATTTTAAAATCCATTACTACTGTAGCTTATGAACAAAATCAAAACGTGTTTGGTTTTTTTTTAAGATCATTCAATGCAGCTTACATTAAAATAAATTTGGTTGAAAGGGTTAATTAATGCGGTCACAGCACCTATAAATGTAAACAACACACGTTTATGCAAATATCTCTGTAAACTAGACGCGGTGGGGGAAAACGGACAATTGATTTGAATTCAGCGACCAAAAATACATGTGGAAAGTTTGCTATCTTCTCTATTTTAAAAGCTTGTAACCAACTGTAATGTTAACTATGTATAAATACAAACATTTTTTATGGCTTCGTTTACAATTTGATTGCAAATCGGACACTTTGCTTTTTGTTCTTCAGGAAATTCGCCATCGAATTCACGCCTGGAATTTTCGTTTTTCAAAAGATTTTTCCCAACTACTCTATCCCAACACGATTCGCACACATTAATGTGATAGCAAGGCCTCAACAGGACAGATTTTGGATGGGTTTTAAATGAGTCGAGGTCAGGGATGATGCTGATATGCTTAACCACGCCATATCCTCCAAATTTGTTAGTTCCTCAACATCGTCATCGTTAACGACACAGGTAAATTAATCTTGTTTATTGAAGCGATCATTCTGTGCAACAGTGCGATACAAAAACCCTTTCTTTAAATATAAAATTTATTTTGATTTTCATGACAGCGTCTTTACATTTTGTAATTGGTCGATCGAAATTATGTTGTTTTAGAACGACATAGTTTCGACGTTCCAATTAGAGATTTTAGTCGAAATAACGTCTTTTTGTTGTGTCGGAACAATGTCGTTTTAACACGACACAATTTCGAGCGAAATAATGTCGTTTTTTGTTTTGTCGGAATAATGTCGTTTTAAAACGACATAATTTGGAGCGAAATAATGTCGTTTTGTTTTGTCGGAATAATGTCGTTTCAAAACGACATAATTTCGAATCCAAACTGGGCGAAATGATGTCGTCGGAAATTAGTCGCTATGTTGCTTTTGACTAATATAAAAGACTTTGGTTGGTTTTGCGAATTATAATTAAAACGCAAATTTCAATGTTTAAACTAAGTAAATAATTCAAGGCTGCAGACCGGTCCGGAACCGAACCCCTGAGAACCGGTTCGGTTCGGTTTTTTTGGGGTTCGCGAACCGGACCATGAACCAGGCCCTCTATATTTTTGACTCCGAAAACCTGAACCCGAACCGGACCACTTTTCGAAAAAATAGATTCGGTTCACAAAATTAAATGGTGTTTTCAAAGACACGTACAGGGAAATATTGGAAATCTCTAGATATTGTAGTATAAACGATTGCGCTTTGAACTAAGCTTGGATGACTTTTTATGTAAAAATGTTATTAGATCATTTGAAAACATTTGAGCTTTGTTTAACTTCACATATAAAGGTAAACAGTTTTAATTCGATTTGCAACGATGTACTCTTATATACTTACATTCATATTTCCGGACTGCACTTCACTTTGTCGCCTGGTTCCATGTTCTTTAATTAATGAGAAGGCGAAAAAATAGAGGAAAGCTAACTTTGGCTCGACCGAAGCTTTTATACTCTTGTAGCTTGTATGATTTATATAAACTAGTAGACACAAATATGTACATTCGGCCAAATGTACACATTTGTGACAAGGCCTCCTATATACATTTTCTACACCCAATTTCTATGCCAGCTATACTATATAGTTGTCCTATCAAACTTGGTGGAATTATGTGAAAGCAGAAAACTTATAAATACAAGGTTTGTGGACGTTTGCGTTGAAGACAAAAAAGTTTTTATCACTAAAACAACATTTTCAGCCGATGGTTCCTATGGCAGCTATATGCAATAGTCATCCGATCTGGCCGGTTCCGACAAATGTGCAGCGTATTTGTCAATCAACTCAGCTCGTCATGCTGATCAAGAATATATACTTTATGTGGTCGGAGATGCTTCCTTCTATGCGTTACAAACATCTCGACAATTTTAATATACCCTCTACAAGGGTAAAAAAAAGGTCGATAAAAGTGTGTGCAATGAATGCGGATTTGGAATGACTGGACGACACGGATTTAACTTGCTGCGACACATTCAGCTTCAGCATCAAAAAGAAGCCGAAGAAATTGAAAATAAAAAAAAAACCGCGAAAAGAAAGTTGATCAACAGCCAACCATAAATACATTCATACAGATGGAACAAGCATTCCTGAAACCAAACTTGAGTGAAGACCAGCAACTGGAACTGGTCCCAAAAAATGGACGACCTCTAAAAATTTTTGAAGACTCTGGTTTCAAGAAAATTTTTAAGACGATATGTAATGCTTTTAAAAAGCCCATTTCATAAATCGGCAAAATATTCGAAGCTTTGTGAAAGCAAAGGCTTCAACTATTCGCAATGAAATCAGTGGAGTTCTAAAAAGTCGGTGAGTGTATGTGTGTATTAATTCCCTTCAGTTCCAGAATTCACTACTCGTAAAATTCACTAGTCTTTCACGCATCAGCGTTGACGTCGACGTCGGCAGAGCTCAATTCTGTGTATATTTGTTGTTGCAATATTACCCACAAAAAACCCAAAAAAAAGGAAACGCCTCGCGCTGCTCTCACAGGCAAAGACAAAATTTTTGCCAACGCCAAACGAAGAAGTTTGCATACCCTTTAAATTTGTGCAAGCACTTAAACTATCCTAGAGGTATATATTTAAGAATTTTAAAATAAGAGGCTTGGACAGGTCGTTTCTGGCATAGCCTTATGATCTAATTTTTTTTATTATTTTCCCAAAAGCAATCAATTATTTATGGATCATAAATAAATGTATTCATATACTTTATATAGTCGGATATGCCTTTGCATTGAATAGGTAAAAGTAACCGAAGGTCAAAAAAAAAATTAACGGCGCATCAATTGTTGCTTTTGTCTTTTGCGTTTCCGTGCCCGTCGTCACTTGCGTAGAAAAATCAAAGTTGCATTTGTGTTTTTACTGGCAGCGCGAGACGTTTAACTTGTCAATTTGTTTAATTTTGTTGTGGCCGAAATGATCGTATGTGCTTTAATTGTCTGCAGACTAGTTGCTGTGATGTGGATTGCTTCTTTTATGTAGTTTTTTTCATTCAATTCTATTATTAGTTTTCTATATTTAATTGTTATTTGTAAATTATGTTTATTATTTAATATATTGATAAATAAAATGAGTGAATAAAACAAATATAAAATGTTGCGTGTTTGCGAATCGGGGGAAAAGTCCTTGGTTTATTATTTTATGAAATTCATGAATCGAATTATAATCAATCTAGTATGAATTCATCGGTGAATTTTGCAACAATTTCATCGAAAATCTAATATGAATTTAAAGGTGAAATCATTGATGAATTCTGATACAAATTCATCGATGATTCAGTTGTGACTTCTTTGCAAAAGTCATGCAGGAATCAGGGGTGAGCCATAAATGAATTTATAAGTGAATTCATTAATGAATTTTGCAAAGAAATCATGCGTGAATCATCGATGAATCTATATAGTGATTCATCAGTGATTCACCAATGAACAGTCATGCATGACCGCCTAGGACATGCCCATGTTAAATTCACCACTTTTTTGTATGGGAGCTCACCGATGATTCATCGATGCCCTAGGCCAATTCATCGGTGAATCATTAGCGATTCATAGGTGACGCGAACTGAAGGGCACCCTTCAGTTCCAGAATTCACTACTCGTAAAATTCACTAGTCTTTCACGCATCAGCGTTGACGTCGACGTCGGCAGAGCTCAATTCTGTGTATATTTGTTGTTGCAACTTTACCCACAAAAAACCCAAAAAAAAGGCCTCGCCTCGCGCTGCTCTCACAGGCAAAGACAAAATTTTTGCCAACGCCAAACGAAGAAGTTTGCATACCCTTTAAATTTGTGCAAGCATTAAAACTATATTTTAGGAATATATTTTAGAATTTTAAAATAAGACGCTTGGACAGGTCGTTTCTGGTATAGCCTTATAATGGACTTTTTTCATTATTTTCCCAAATGCAATCAATTATTTATGGATCATAAATAAATGTATTCATATACTTTATATAGTCGGATATGCCTTTGCATTGAGTAGGTAAAAGTAACCGAAGGTCAAAAAAAAAATTTACGGCGCATCAATTGTTGCTTTTGTCTTTTGCGTTTCCGTGCCCGTCGTCAAAAATCAAAGTTGCATTTGTGTTTTTACTGGCAGCGCGAGACGTTTAACTTGTCAATTTGTTTAATTTTGTTGCGGCCGAAATGATCGTATGCGCATTAATTGTCTGCAGACTAGTTGCTGTGATGTGGATAGCTTCTCTTATGTAGTTTTTTTCATTCAATTCTATTATTAGTTTTCTATATTTATTTGTTATTTGTTAATTATTTTTATTATTCAATATATTAATAAATAAAATGAGTGAATAAAACAAATATAAAATGTTGCGTGTTTGGGAATCGGGGGAAAAGTCCTTGGTTTATTATTTTATGAAATTCATGAATCGAATTTTAATACATCTAGTTTGAATTCATCGGTGAATTTTGCAACAATTTCATCGAAAATCTAATATGAATTTATAGGTGAAATCACTGATGAATTCTGATACAAATTCATCGATGATTCAGTGTTGACTTCTTTGCAAAAGTCATGCAGGAATCATGGGTGAACCTTAAGTGAATTAATTGGTGAATTCATTAATGAATTTTGCAAAGAAATCATGATGAAATCATCGATGAATCTATACGTGATTCATCAGTGATTCACCCATAAACAGTCATGCATGACCGCCTAGGACATGCCCATGTTAAATTCACCACTTTTTTGTATGGGAGCTCACCGATGATTCATCGATGCCCTAGGCAAATTCATCGGTGAATCATTGGTGATTCATAGGCGACGCGAACTGAAGGGTTTTCATTGCAGATGCAATGTCTTTGCATATATCTGCATATGTATATGTGTATATGTATGCATATGTATACATGAAGTTATTTTCCATGTGAAATTTAAATTATGCAAGAAAAATCATGCCTTAAGCGCCCCATAACCACACATATTTTGGCGCCAAAGGCAAATGTGTGTTAGTGAAATACATATGTACACGCATTGCGTGCGTGTGACGCATACACCCATACATACAATAGCGATTGGCGCCAGAATTAGTGTGGTGTATTCGAGACTGAGTCCACGTGTACATTACATACATACATAATATCTACATATGTACTAAGAAGGTTGCACATAAATATTTATATATGTATTTGCCCAAATTGGAATTAACTGTCAGATTCATAAAGATGACAAGATTCGCACTTACACGCTGGCTATGAAAGAGGCCCACGTTCAGCACACAAGTCTTAATTAGACTGCTATCATTCAAGAAGTTCTCCAATCCTACGACATTTCCCTTGGTCAGATTTATACTATCACCGTCGATAAAGGAGAACTATTATATGACACCTGCATAGCGGAAAATGAATGCAACTTTGGAGAATGTAATGTTGATGAAGGCTGCTCATGTGAATCAGAAGCATTTCTTGATTTGGACGATGACCAAGTTAACTCAATATATTCCCTGGAGGACTCTATAATTACAGTTCGTTGTGCTGCATACACTCTCAATTTAGAAGTTAACGTTTTTTTTAACGAAGTTCAGTTTGACATTAGCAGATTTCACTATCTTAAATCACACTATCACACTATCTTAAATCTATTGCATATAGAAAAATTTTAAAAAACCAGTGCTAGACTGTGTGACTCGATGGAACTCAACCTACAAAATGTGCGAACGATTACTAACTCTTAAATAGTTTAGAATTCAGAGTTCTTTAAAAGAGCTCCACCTAAAAACATCAAAAACACCTGAGTTCAAAATATATGTAATTTGCTGCAGGCAATTTATTAAACTTCTTTAAAGCTGCAGGATTCACAATTACTACCAAGTGATTTTTATTACGCTTGGTTTTCATGTCGAACAATTGTTCTAATATCTTCAGCAAAACATTGTTTATTATTATTATTATCTAAGTGCCTCAATAAAGGTTCTTCTATTATGAGCTCAGTACCAATATTGGCTGCAGTGTTCTTAGACCCGAGATTTCAAACTTTGTTAACTTATGACCAAAAAAAGTAGCAAAGCAGCTCATTGCAGACATGCTGAATCGCCAAAAAGAAATTCTTAATGAGAGTTTTCAAAATTCAACTTTAAATGACTCAACGTCTGATTACGAAGAAGAGAAGTTTATGAAAGCAATAGAAAGCAATAAACAAATATCAAATATAAAAGCTGTAAATGATGCTATAGATTCCTTCGACAATTGTTCAAGAGAACATACATCGACAAATGATTTAAAATTTTGGAAAGGTCAAAAAATCAAGGAGTTGCTGTTCCAGCAACTCAGGTATCAGTTGAACGAGCCTTTTCAACTCTTAAGTTTGTTCTTTCTGATCAAAGAGCTAGTATAGATGAACCGCACCTAGAAGATATAATGCTTATTAACTTAAACTAAGCAGTTCTCAAATGTTGTAAATGTCAGCTAATGGATTTGATAATTTAAATTACACTATTAAAATAAAGAATATTATAAATTGAAACTATTTGTTTTTTGTTCAAGTGAACCGAAGTTGGAACCAAAACCTTGGGTTAAGGGGTTCCAGGAACCGGTCCGCGAACCGAACCTTAGACCTAACACCGGGTTCGAACCCCCGGACCGAGCCCTCTGCAAAATTTTAGTAGTTTGCAGCCTTGAAATAATTGATTTATTTGATGAACATATCCAGAAAAATAATATTGTTTACATTTCCAAAACTAATTTTACTTGTCAAAAATGTTTGGGAGGTGAATTTTGCTAATTCTTCTAACACAACACGAGAAACTTAAACCAACCGAAAGAGATTTCTGTGACACCGAGAATTGGTTTTGGGTTGGAATTTGGTTGGAAGAGATTTCTGTGACACCACTGATTAAGTCCAATTTTTGATAGCACGTACTCCTTGCTAACGAAAAGGTGGTGCTATCTGAATTTTCATATGGCACAAGATGATAATCCACAAAGCATTGACAGTAGTGATTGCGACTTTGAGCCCAAAGTGCAAAACTAAGAGCAAAAAAAAAGGAATATATAACAAAGAGAAAAAAATTGGATATATTATTCCCCAATTGGAAGCGTTTTTGGATATTATATTAGCTATATGCTGTGTCGCCCGGTTCCGACAAATATGCAGCGTATTTGCACCTAAAGAATTCGTGCAAAGTTTGGTTAAGATAGATTTTAAACTGACGCAGTAGATGGTATAGAATAGGGGCCGGCAAAACACACCTGCACAGACGGGTAGACTGACATGGCTATATCAATTTAGCTCGTCATGCTGATAAAGCAGAGCTCGCATATAACAGTTGACCGTTTTTCCCTTTGCTCACTAACATAACCGAAAAACTCATGCACGCCTGCTCTCTCTCTGATCAGAAAATTTTGACTCTGTTTGTTTTTGTTTTCAGTTGACTGTTCACCGTTGAGCTCTTCTTGTTATGCTCATTCAACAACAACTTATACACCCAGCGCCACAAAAAAAGCCGCAGTCTAAATATTCACATACTTGTATGTTTTCTTGCTTGGGGTTTCTATAAATGTTTTCCGAATTGCACAATTATTTTTTTTACTGATTAATGGAATATTTTTAAATAAAAGTGCATAGCAATTTTTATTTTATGAATGTTAGTTTATTAGAAAAAGGTTTTTTTCCAGACCCATATTAATTTTGGTGACTTTTCATAATTATGACAACTTTAAGAAAAAAAATTATAATAATTATAATAGTGCATATTAGGGCGGGTCAATTTTTTTATGCGATAAGCGTATAGCAGATTCGGAATCTGCGATGAATTCTAAGAAAATTTCACGAAGAAACCCCATGTCTAAAATTAATTCCTAGCCCCCGCTGCGAAGCATGAAAATTTAAGGTTGCAGTATATTTTGGTATATTGAGGTTTGTAAGGTTTTTTTTAAAAAAAAATAATGCATTTTGTAAAGATATTATATTTTATTCTGATTCATTTTTTTATAATCTAATTTATAAATATTTTTGTTTTTAAATTAACCAACAAATTTTTTTTTATAAAAATATCGAAAACACGCCATACACTGATGAAGTGGAAACCAAAAGTCTATAACTTTTTGACTATAAAAGATATAGGTTTGCAACTTGAAATATATATTCAATATAATTTGGAAATTTAAGGTATTCCAAAAAAAGTGGGCGTGGCACGAAAGATGGCGTAAAATACATTAGATGCCGTTTTTCTTTATATCTAAAAATTTACCAAATTAATGAAAACAATGTTAAGTCACAATACAAAACGCTTATGTAATTGTTTAATTTTCACTAATTTCATACATTTATTCAACTTAATATTAAATATAAATAAAGTCAATTTTTAAAGTCTTGCTTCGACTCGATTTGTGGATATTTTAAATGACTTTCTAAAGTTACTGACATAACGTCATCTACATTGAGCGGCATTACGCGTCGTGCGACATGTGTCAACAAATGCACACATCGTTCGGTTCCCTGAATGTGGGATGGAATTTCTGGATCTGCCAGTGGTATTTCCTCAGAATTTAAATACTCCAATAAGTGTTTATATGGAATGTTAAAAGTTAACGGAGGTTCAAATAAGATGTCGTCGTTATCTAAGTCAAATAAATTCATATAATCTGTGCAGTCGAAATTAATTATATTCTTTTTATAAGACCGGAGCTTATAATTTTTCGAATCTTGTAATTTTTCGCGATAGTAACTAATTTTGTTAATAGCATTTTCTCGAACAGGTTTGCTTTCATCGAAAAGCAACAAAATATTTTCTGTATGGGCAAAAAATGAATTGTTTTGTATTGCTTTGTTCACAATTTCTTGAAGATTTTTCGGCAAGAACTGTGCTGACCGAATAAAATTAAATAAAAGTTTACTGCCGTATACCACAGAGTTATAAAATTTGACATTAAAATACATTGGTATGTAAACTTTCATAATGAAATTAAACAAAATTTTTAAATTGTTTGATGATAAACTACTAGCGACATAAAGGCGTAAAATTCAGCTTGCTTTTGTCAACCAGCGCGAATGAACAATTTTTCCCGGTTTCATGTTGGCGACATCCTCTGAACACGAACCTTCCGATACAGCTTTGGTTATTCTATATAGATAAAAAAAACGTCAGTGGAAAGATTTTTTTCATCTTTACTTTCAATAGTTGGAGGCATATTACCAAATGAAATCGGTTTCAAATTTGGTATAGTCTGCAAGAAAATGTTTGGTTTAAATTTGATGAAGTTGTATTAAAATTTGGTGCTTACCGGAAGTTGTTCACATGTCTCAAGTAACTTCGCCAAAGTGCCACAAGCAGTGGATGGTCCACTTGTCTTAGAATTTTCTAAGGCATTGTGCAAATGGCGTAGTGGAAGTTCGTTGAAATGTAGCAAACAAACAAACAAACCAATGTAATGGTTTACTTAAGGAAACTTCAAACTTTCGAATTATTCCATTTTCAATTCCTGTATTGGTAGGTTCTCCATCACAGCAAATTCCTATTAAGCCTGTTAGACTTAATTTTTTTTCCTCGAAGAATTCGCAAAGCTTTTTTTGCTTAGTATTGGAGTCTTCAGCGTCAACTTTTATGTGGCCCAATAACTTGCTTTGCGGTTCCTTAAGAATCACAATATGCGACTCCTTTTGAACCCTCGGGTGGTATTTTCCATCAATTTCTCTTCGGGTCAAAGCATCATTTTTTCTTCCATCGAATGAAAAAGCTTGTAAAGCTAAATCATTTTTCTTCATGCGACGAATATATTCTCTGAATTTTATTTTTTCTCGACCCACTTTGGATTTATCCATAATAATATCTTCGACATTTTCATCGGTAAACCCAATGTCTTTAAAAAGAGCTTTAGAAAGTCATTTAAAATATCCATAAATCGAGTCGAAGCAAGACTTTAAAAATTGACTTTATTTATATTTAATATTAAGTTGAATAAAGGTATGAAATTAGTGAAAATTAAACAATTACATAAGCGTTTTGTATTGTGACTTAACATTGTTTTCATTAATTTGGTAAATTTTTAGATATAAAGAAAAACGGCATCTAATGTATTTTACGCCTTCTTTCGTGCCACACCCACTTTTTTTTGGAATACCTTAAATTTCCAAATTATATTGAATATATATTTCAAGTAGCAAACCTATATCTTTTATAGTCAAAAAGTTATAGACTTTTGGTTTCCACTTCTTCAGTGTATGGCGTGTTTTCGATATTTTTATAAAAAAAAATTTAATTAAAAAAAATTTGTTGGTTAATTTAAAACAAAAATATTTGTAAATTATATTATAAAAAAATGAATCAGAATAAAATATGATATCTACAAAATGTATTATTTTTAAAAAAAAAACCGTACAAACCTTAATATACCAAAATATACTGCAACCTTAAATTTTCATGCTTCGCAGCGGGGGCTAGGAATTAATTTTAGACATGGGGTTTCTTCGTGAAATTTTCTTAGAGTTCATCGCAGATTTCGAATCTGCTATACGCTTACCACGTTGTTTTCGCTCCATACAAATTGACCCGCCCTAGTGCATATACTCAACAAATAATGATTTTTTTCCAAAAGTATACTTAATTTGCTATAATCTAATATATATTTTGTATCAAATTAATGTTAATTTTTTTTTTAATTTAAATTAGTACTTTGTTGTACCCCCTTTTGCTTTAATTACACATTTTACCCTATTGGGCATCGAATTGTACAAAGCGCTTAAATATTCCTCAGTGATATCCTCGAACCATACTTTTTCTATAACATCCTTCAATTCTACCATGGTTTTAGGCTTCCTTTTTTTTATTTTCGCAGCCATAAGGGCCCAGACATTCTCTATTGGGTTGAGGTCAGGGCTGTTTCCGGACCAACAAAGGTTCCGGGGGTACAACAAAGTACTAATTTAAATTAAAAAATAAAATTAACATTAATTTGATACAAAATATATATTAGATTATAGCAAATTAAGTATACTTTTGGAAAAAAATCATTATTTGTTGAGTATATGCACTATTATAATTATTATAATTTTTTTTCTTAAGTTGTCATAATTATGAAAAGTCACTAAAATTAATATGCGTCTGGAAAAAAACCTTTTTCTAATAAACTAACATTCATAAAATAAAAATTGATATGCACTTTTATTTAAAAATATTCCATTAATCAGTAAAAAAAATAATTGGGCAATTCGGAAAACATTTATAGAAACCCCAAGCAAGAAAACATACAAGTATGTGAATATTTAGACTGCGGCTTTTTTTGTGGCGCTGGGTGTAGAGAGCAGTCCGACTGAGCGCTCGGACATTAAGAGTCAGCAGATGAGCAAAAAAATTAAAGGCTCAGTGAAACGGTCTTTTGTTTTTTCATTGTTTTTTTTTTTATTTTCAAGGTCTCTGTACCTGTCTACGCCTAGCTTGCGGGTGGACGTGAACGGTCTTCAATTATTTAATTTGCCTTTATGAGAATGCTGCCTGAAAAACTTGTGAGAAAATCTGTAACCTTGATATTTAATGGGTAATCCTTAATACTATAATTTATGTTTATCTGAAAGTATTTTTGCAAGTTCTTTTTAATATTCCATTCAGATTTGCAAAATTTCGCAAAGTTAACCCATATTTAATGGCATATTGCCCCAAATGATGGCAAGAACACCGGATGTACTACCTGTATACATAATACATACATAATGTACCTACATTGTACATATATTTATTATATTTTTTTTATACCCTTGTAGAGGGTATATTAAAATTGTCGAGATGTTTGTAACGCATAGAAGGAAGCATCTCCGACCACATAAAGTATATATTCTTGATCAGCATGACGAGCTGAGTTGATATAGCCATGTCCATCCGTCTGTCCGTCTGTTTCTATGCTATCTCCTCCGTCAGTTTTGAAGTTATCTTAACCAAACCTTGCACGAAGTCTTTTGGTACAAATACGCTGCACATTTATAGGAACCGGCCAGATCGGATGACTATGGCATATAGCTGCCATAGGAACCATCGGTCGAAAATGTTGTTTTAGTGAGAAAAACTTTTTTGTCTTCAACGCAAACGTCCCCGAACCTTGTATTTATAAGTTTTCTATGCTTTCACATAGTTCCACCAAGTTTAATAAGACAATTATATAGTATAGCTGGCATAGAAATTGGGTGTAGAAAATATATATAGGATACCTTGTCAAAAATGTGTACATTTCGCCGAATGTACATATTTGTGTCAGTGAAATCAAGCTACTAATTTATATAAATCATACAAGCTACAAGGGTATAAAAACTTCGGTCGAGCAGAAGTTAGCTTTCCTCTATTTTTTATTCTGGGTTAAACTTAACAACTAATAGGGAATGTAAAGTTTCTTCACTTAACGAACTACGTTTCTCACTCAAAATAAAATGAAGCACTGAAAATGACCTTTCAACGGACACCTGAGTAGCCGGTGTAGCCAGCACAACCTGTGCCCAAGCAGACTCCTCACTCGTAAATACACGCACACGCACACAAACTCAAAAGACTTTTATTTTCTTCGCTCGCATCAAAACGGTCAGCGAATAAGCAGAGTTATGTGCAAGCATAACGTGACCTCGAGCCAGCAAAAACTTCAAGGTTTGATTATTATAAAGGTCTTAAAATCATACACATATGAAAAAAGAGAGCGTAAGTTAAAGTTGGCTCTAACCGACTTCGATATACCCGCTACTCATGGAAAGGAATGTTTAATAGCCTTCCTGTGTTTCCCTGGGAGAACCGCCGAAAAGTATGCAACATTTTTTAACTCGGCTTTTTATCATCCGATCTTTATAAAAATTTCGCGAATATAAATGTAAGTTTTAAATTTGAGATCGATATCTTAAAAATTGTGGGAGTTATTGAATATTTTTTATTGGTGGGGCGGGGGTGGGCATCCAAAAATTAGAAACAAACTTGATCTGCGTGCAGACAATAGGAGTCTACATTTCCAATGCTCTAGCTCTTTTAGTCTCTGAGATCTTGGTGTTCATACAGACCTACGGTCAGACGGACTATTAAATCATTAAAATATCATAAATAATAAATAATTAGTATTATTTATTATATTTAATAATATTTTGCATATATCAAATGTATTTATCTAATAATACTTACCTACTTGGTTAATTAAAAACCCCTTAGATGACAAACCTACACTGGTCGACAAAATGAAAGCCAATCTTCACCCATTGAACCAAAGGGCAGACAGACAATTTTAAAAATTAGCTCAGCATTTACACAAAACTTGAATAAAATTGCCATTTCATGTCCGATTTTTTCGTTTGAGGTCTTTTATTAAAGTAAATTACATAGTTTTCACTGTCCAATTATAAAAAATATGATAATATTGTTTCATTATACATCTACAGGCATTTTAAACACGTTAAATTTTTAAATTTGGAAAAAAATGCTTTTTTCTGCAGTTGAGCCCATAGCAACAAATCACTCGCCCTAGCAGATTTTTATTTGAAAACAAAACTTTTGTCCAAGTTTTTTCTGTTAAGTGTTTTTTAGAACTTTAAAATCGGTTACAAAACAACAAAGTTATGAGAGTTAAGGTGGAGACAACACGATTATCGATAATATCTCGATAACTAGCCGATAGAATTTTTTTCATGGCGATTTTCGCGATGAGCGGGCCAATTTACTTTAGAAACTGTTTGTTTGGTTCAATGGGTGAAGATCAGCTTTCATTTTGTCGACGAGTGTAGGTATGTCATCTAAGGAGTTTTTAATTAACCAAGTAGGTAATTATTGTTAGATAAATATATTAGATATATGCGAAATGTTGCTAAATACAATGAATAATACTAATTATTTATTATTTATGATATTTTAATGATTTAATAACTTTATACCTGGTATTATTCACTGAGATTCACGGTTGACCTTGCATTACTGGGATTATGGCTGACTACTGCGGGCTCTCTGACCTCTATCTCAAAAACGGTAGGGCGTGTGAAAAAATTGTGTAGACGAAATTTGTCGCAAATTTGCTGCTTACAATTTATAATGGGTGTTTCACCTATAGAAACCGAAATAATCGCTGAAAACTGATTTTTGTGACCTTTGACCTTGAATAACTACCGACGCGCACACGAGATTTTATGTGGCTTTTGGCACAACGTTTAGAACGCCAAAACAAAGGTTTACAGAAGTTTCCAGCTTATTATCTTAAATTCCGAGGTTAACCCCTTTCTTTGCCAAATTTGACTGGACTATGACTGATTCACTGACTGATTGGCAATAAACGCAGAGCGCAAACGGAAAGAGATAGAAGGCTGCAAAAAACTATTTTTCATCTGATTGACTTGAAACTCGGTTTGTAAGGATAGAATATGAAATAATTCGAAATGTGATTTTCCAATGTCGGAAAATCCGCCCCCCATACGTGAAAATCGCCGGAAAATTCTGTAGGCAAAAAATTATTTTTCATCCGATTGACTTGAAACTCGGTTTGTAAGGATAGAATACGAAATAATTTGAAATGTTATTTTTCGATGTCGGGAAATCCGCACCCCAGGTGCGAGAATTCCCAGAAAATTCTGTAGGCAAATAATTATTTTTCATCCGAATGGCTTGAAACTCGGTTTGTAAGAATAGAATACGAAATAATTTGAAATGTGATTGTCCAATGTCGAAAAATCCGCCCCCCAAGCGTGAAAATCGCCGGAAAATTCTGTAGGCAAAAAATTATTTTTCATCCGATTGACTTGAAACTCGGTTTGTAAGGATAGAATACGAAATAATTTGAAATGTTATTTTTCGATGTCGGAAAATCCGCCCCCCTGGCGTGAAAATGCCCGGAAAATTCTGTATGCAAACAAATATTTTTCAGCCGATTGGCTTGAAACTCGGTTTGTAAGGATAGAATACGGAATAATTTGAAATGTGATGTTCCAGTGTCGGAAAATCCTCCCCCTGGCGTTAAAATTCCCGGAAAATTCTGTAGGCAAAAAATTATTTTTCATCCGATTGGCTTGAAACTCGGTTTGTAAGGATAGAATACGAAATAATTTGAAATGGGGCGGTAACGATAAAGATATCGATAACGGGAACGGTCACGGTGGGTGGGAAGTGGGTAGGATGTGGGTGGGAATTGGAGGGCAAATCCAGCAGCAAAGTCGTTAGGGGAAAAGGCAAAGTAGTAAGACGTTGAATTCAAGCTGATGTATGTAAGATTCGCTTTGTGGGCTCTACGGCGAACACAAATTAAAGAGGATATACTTATGGCGGCGCAGCGAAGCGCGACGGGTTATATGCTAGTCTACTCTATATATAAAACAGTTCGTCCTGACTGATTCACTGACTGATTGGCAATCAACGCAGAGCGCAAACGGTAAGAGATAGAAGGCTGAAATTTGGACAGGAGTTTCCATTAGTGTTGAAAGTGAGCACTAGTATGGCGGGGTTTCAGAAAATTCCACCCCCAAGGGATGGCAAAGCGTCGGAAAAGTTTGTATGGGAAAATTTGTTTTTTTCATTCGATTGACTTGAAATTTGGTTTGTGAGCAAAGTACGCGTAATAATTCGATAATTTCCCGATTTTGAAAAATCCGCCCACAAGGAAAATCGCCGGAAAAATCTGCATGCAAAAACTATTTTTCATCCGATTGGCTTGAAACTCGGGTTGGAAGGACAGAATGCGAAATAATTTGAAATGTAGCGTATAGGCGATGCGAACACCCTCCTTATTTATACAGTAGATCTAATGGGACGCAGCGAAGCGCGACGATCACTATGCTAGTCTATACTTATAAATTTGTACTGACTGACTAACATATAATCAAGCCCCAGCCAAAACGGCTTATTCTAGAGATGTAAGATTTAGCATAGACCTTGAAGATTGGATATTTGGAAAATTTGGCACAGCAGACGTGATAATGCCAAAAAAAAAGTTTCCCACAGGTTTATGACTGTGTGTGTATGTGTATTATGTGTGAGAGCAGTGAGACCGAGAGCAAACGCAAACGTCACACACATAAATTTAGGATGTGTGTGGGTACAACAAAAAAACAAAGCAGTTACAGACTTTATATACATATATATGCATGGGCAAAATTTCCCATGATCTTTGTTTTGATCTTGGTTCAACGAGTCGGACTTATGTCGCAGTTTTATCAAACTGTCTCTTCAAATTTCTTCATAATTATGGACAAGCAGTGCTGATGCTGCTGTGAAATGCACAATCCTTATATATTTACTAGAAATGGGCGCGGAACGAAAATATCGCTAGACCCGAAGTTCACAATGTAGTTGTGCGGGAGAGGTATAGTTTCAGCATCCACTTGACAGGAAGGGATTAAGGAGGGGAGTTTCCGAGCGCCTAAAAAATTTGGTTGGATTCCTTAGGACGGGATGGGATAGAATTTAACATGTGTACAGGCCACTGCTTTACCACGCAAAATTTTGATTTATTTTTACCAGCTGTGAACTCGAAACTGTCTACCACAGCAGAGGGCACCCTCATAGCTCTTCTTACCCGCGCAACCCGGCCCGTTATTTATCTAAACCCACAACGCAATAGAAATTTGCAACAAATGCAGAGCGCGATCGAACGCAAATGACAAAAAAAAATGTACGCTTTCCGTTATTTTTGCTGCCCACCGCTGTTCTACAAGATAAATTCAAGCCAATAATATTAATATCCAACACAATTTCTAAAAATCTTGGACGCTAATATATGATTAAGCTGTTATTCACTGTACTGTAACTTATTAACAATATGTACCATGTACATATGTACATAAATAGTGCTCTTCCTGTGGCTCGACAGTATGTAATGTATGCGGAGGATATCAATTCATGGATATTGATATAAAAAATACACTTTTACTTACTTGTTTTTATCGTAATCTGTTTCTTTTTTGTTATTACTTTTGCCGGTGGTACGCAATAGAGATGAGCGATACTGCCATCGGTATTGGCTGTTTGTCACAAGTATGTATTTAATGAATAATGCTGGGTTTACACTGCAACACTATTGTCAGTCACAATTTGTGGCAAAAGCATTTACAAGCCATAGAAATTGAGTGCCACTGCGTTGTGACAAGTCAAACGAGTACTTTTGTTGTTTTCGATTCTTGTCATTGTCACAGAACGTCACAATGTACTCAAAATATAAACATTGATCGAGTTCATGATCAGTGCACCAGATCCACATAAACAAAACAACAATAACAATAAGGATATCCACCAGTCCTAATATGCCCACCTGATATGCCCACTTATTTATACAAAATAAAATCGCACTGTATATATCATCTCCTGTAACTTACCATTATAACTAGATAATAATTACCTGTAATGCCTATATGAGACTTGCCGATATTGGTGACCAATAAAGAGAGAAGGCTTGCAAAAACGAGAGAAAAAGATTTATTAGTGTTGGTAGTATGATTGTTCAACTAGTCAGCACAGAATGCCGTGTTGGCAGCAGGCCGACAATATCGGCAAGTGTCATATAGATGTCATATTAAATACAACATTGGAATTCCTGTCTTCATACGCAGATTGAAAGAGGCTTAAATACTAACTGGATGTTTGTTTGAAGTGTGAACAGCAAAACAAGTCCGCTGATGATAGAATTTGGTTATTCTCGAAACGGCGATCGTTGTACGGACATACCCAATTGCTATTCCAAAATGTTGTAATTAATATCTGTTGTTTATTAAGAATTATACTCAACCATAGACCTTGAGCTAGCCAGATGTAACTTTGACTAATATCAAAAACAGGTCACTATAGATTCCATTTTATAAAAAAATTACTTGGTATCGAGCCATTTCGAGATTTTTGTCTTTAAAATATGTCACACCAAAAAAAATGACATCATATGTCTGATTAGCTGCAAAGAAGATTTCTCATCGAAGCACAATTTGAAACGCCTCTCAAAAAAGAGGAGTGTTGTTAACTCCATTGTGACAAAGAGATACTCCATTGTAAGAAAAAGACATTTTACTCAAAATTAGGCTAGACTTACATAGTCCCACTGTGACAATGTTGTCTGTGACCCTCTGTGACAAAAGTACTCAAACGGTACCGAAAAGTGTTTACATTGGCGTCACATAAATTCCAAGTCACAGCGCCGTGAGAGCCAAGCCAAAAAGATACTTTTGATGTGAACGCTTTTTGTCGTGCTCACAAAAGTGAACATTGAACAGTTCGTGAGCAAAAAAAAAAACACGAAAGCACTAAAAATGAAGCATATTTACGTTTATCAAAATTTTTAAGTCGGAGAAAAACAAATCAAAGTTGTCGCAGAGTGACAGAAAAACGAACATGCGCGATATACTTGTCACAGGAAAAATAGTTCAAAGGAGCTGACTCATAAAATTAGCTCTTCAATTAATTGTTATCACAAGCGTGCCACGCTTCGTCACAGTACTCATTCCTGTGACACACGATTTCTGTGACAATGACCGTTCACATTGCGCTGTGACACTGAAATGTGACGCTCTGTGCCCCAATGTAAACTCAAAATAATTTATTATTTTGACAGTGTGGCCATGTTTTTTGGTATTTTTTTGCGAAACGGCCGTGGTAATAAACTATTTGGTATATTTGTGTTAGCACTTTGTTTGGGGTTTGATCTTTATTTTGTTTTTGTTTTCGTAATGATAACTATTTGTTAATAAAAATATAAATGAATGTGTTAGGAAGGATCATTGTTATAAATGCAATTTTTGGATTTGTTACAACCGAAATCCCTTCTGAGCATGTCCCGGGTGATAGAAATCAGCCCGATGTAGTTCCTGATGAATTCATTGTCCAATTTACTCACCGATATGCTGAGAAAGTCCGAGCCTCTTTTATTAAAACGAAGCTAATGCGATCAAATGTATGTATAAGTAAACAGATTCCTGTGTTCTTTCATTTATTTAATTATTAAGTTTGTTGCATGTCTGTGCAGTTGAGCTTAAGATTTTTAACTGACTTAAATCTAATCTTAGCCTATGCAGGAAACCTCGTTGACTGCGGCATCGACAGCGACCTTTTCTAGGAATTCTCCTTGCAGATTTTTTGCGAGTTCCTAGAATTCTTAGCGACTGCGGTGACGGCTGAACTCAATTTCGGCGCCAGCTTTCGTTGCATTTTTTGGTCCATTCTAAAAACTGAAGATGCAACGGTATTGGCTGAACTCCAGCTCTAAGTGCTGGGCTGTTCTTGGAATTATGCGCAGCTGATCGAGCGCTGGGCCTATTCTTAGAAGTCAACGTGATAACTCCTCCCACGGCTAAGTGATGTCCGTCCTCGGGCTCCCACATTATTCTTTCCCAGGACACTGGTCGCGTAGGGAGATTATCTCGGAGTTGATCACTGGATGCATATTTGTTGACCGTTGCTGTTCTATGCTAATTTTTCCGAGAACGATTTCTCTACATGACACCCCCCTTAAGGAAATGAGCCCAATGTACGACGATTCCACTGTCGAATTATTGAGCAGAGGTGGGTATGTTGTGCGTTGCAGCCAAATCAGCATCCGCACTCGTCGACCGTGTTACCGTCTAAAACTTTCCTATCATTCTCAACATGGTAAAAATTAGTTTTATTACAGCGCAAATAAGATTTGGAGGGTTTTATATAAAAAATTTAAATTTGAATACCAAAATTACTCATCAGAGTCAACTTTATAGTTTCTAAGTTCAACGACTTTTCATTATCGCAATAGATATGGGCATTTCCACAGAAATGTCAACCGCAGCCAAAAATGTAAAAGTGGTTAAATACACGATGTTTTATGTTATTTTCATGGGGAAACAGTCAAATTGCATTAATGAGAGCCAATCTTACATTTATACATAGCCCATTTCGAAATATTCGGATTTACGGCAGCGCTAGCGCAATTTTTCTAATTTGGACATTAATTTTGCACTTTTTTTTTGGATAAAAGTGCCTTTAGATTTCTTATACTTTTGCTATCTAAAATCTTTCTGAGGGTACAAATGGTCAAAAAAGAATGCACAAGAAACCATGAGAAACTATGCGATTGCAATAAACTTAAAGTTTTTCTTCTCATTATAATGGAAACCACATAAAAAGTATGATGGAACAAAATGTCGCATGCGACATGTCGCGTGCGAAAGTGATTAAAATTAAATAAAAAATAAACTACCTAATATTTTTGAATCAAATAAAAAACATTTTTAAGATACATCAGTGCATAATATTTTAAAATTAGTCGCATTAAAATATTCTTTCAGGATCCGCTGAAATCAGTGTTTGAACTGCTCGCCTTGAAAGTGACTTCTGTTTTTGTCGCATGCGAATGCATTGGTTTTTTGTAATTATCTTGAAAACGAACAATTGCCCAAAATCAACTGTAGCACCAATTATAGTGCTAATCAAGAGCTATAAGTTTCGTCTCTTGTCAAAATAAAATAATGTTTTGGCATATACTTTTCTTCACTTTGAATGCGTACGAATGTCGCATTCGACATTTGAGAAATGCCCATATACATTGTTTGGGAACAATTTTACCAATTGTAGTATTGCAGCCACAATGGCGCGTGAAGAAATCGGCTGAACCGCAGGTTTTCTCTGCTGTGTTCCATCGGTTACGTCTATGACAACGTATTTGGAGAATCTGAATGTAGTAGAGGGGAATGCTTCAATTAACCCATGTTGAATAAACGCCAAAATCGGGAGTTCGCACTGTATTGCGTTCACAGCATCTCTACACCGTTTGATTTATGTATGTAATATGTTTAAGCTAATGATTACCATTTTTGTGACTAATGCAACAATTAATAAGTCTGAGAATTTGACAATATGTCTCATTTTATCTTTCAAAAGTATAAATGTCCTTACAGAAGGGAACTCTGCTTCTTCAATTATTATTTGATTTTTGCAGCAGTTAATGGGGTTTTCTGTCGCTTCTATTGTGTAGGTGAGGGAGTCCCCACTATGGATTGTAGCGACATTCGATTGTGGAACGTCTTCCAGGCCATTAATATGCTGGCGCGACAAAGCGTCAGCCACGTAATTTTCTTTACCTGGTTTATAAAATTCATTAGCGTTGTGCTCATCTATAAAAGCTTTCCAGCGTTTTATCTTAGCATTTGGGTTTTTATCAAATGTTAAGGGTTGGTGATCAGTAACGATGTTTAAGTCTTTAACAGCGTACAATTAATTTCGGCGGCTTTTTAAAGCCCACACAAAGGCTAACAGTTCTCGCTCGTTTGTAGCAAAGTTTACATCATTGTCACGTAATGTTCTTGATGTCATTGTAATTGCACGACCGCCCTGTGACAATGCAGCTCCCAGACCGACGGCTGAAGCATCTGTGGTTAAGTCGAATGGTTTTTTGAAACGTACCCTAAGTATATTGTCCTCTGAAGCTAGAATGTCTTTTAACCTGTTGAAGGTTTCCAGCTGTGTTGGTGTCAGTTCAATCTTGTATTTTTTTTGAGTGATTGACGCTGATTTTGCCATTTTCACCTTTTAAGACATCCGTTAGGGGTCTTGCAATAGTGGCAAATCCTTCTATAAAGCACCTATAATAACGATCGTCCCGAGAATGATCTGAGACTAAACAAAGTATTTGGAGGTTGGAAATATTTAATTGCCTGTACCTTTTCAAGCGACGTTTTAATTCCACCTCGCGACCCAGTACTCCACGTTTTTTTCTAAAACTTGGATTTTTCCTGACACACTCTCATGCCTGCATCATAAAGACTTTTTAAGACCCAGTCAATGTCTTTCATGTGGTCTTCCTTATTTTCAGAGAAAATCATAGCGTCGTCAACGTAGACGTAACATGTCATCAATCCCTCGATCCCTCTCTGCCAGTTCTATTTGGTGAAAGCCTGACTAGATCCAGTGGTAAAAAATTGAGCCTTACCCATGTTTGACAATATAGACGAGATAGTCGGTATAGGGTATTTATAATCAATTGTGTTCAGGTTTAACTTTCGAAAGTCGAATACCATTCGTTTATTTTGGCAGGCCTGATTCGTCAAATCCTTTTTTGTCGACTACCCAGAAGGGGTTATTATAAGGGGATCTGGAAGGCCTTATTATGCCATTTTCGAGAAGTTGTTTAACCTCTGTGTTGACAAAATCAGCGACGCCCATTGGATACGGATATGATTTTGAATACGAATGGTACCAATTGTATTAATATTGTAAGGTAAGGACTCTTTGTGGTCCGTAAAAGATTTTGATCTATTTTTGATCATTTTATTGAAAGTCTGCTTGACTGCACAAGGAACGTCCACGTCATCAATTTTTATAAAATTTACCTCGTGACATTGTGTGAATTGGATATGTTCTGTACCATGTTCGAGCTCATTTATGTTTTTCGTTGTCAATTTTTGCATTAACTTTTTGAATAGGTCGAGTCCAATAATACCGTCTAAGTCGTTTAAGCTGTACAAAATGAAAAAATAGGATTTTACAGATGAATTAGGAACTTCTGCTCAATTTTAGTATGTCCATGAATTGATTTTACTTGAAAAGGAGATTCAACTGGCACTAAGTGTGCCAGCTCTGATAACGGTTTTGTATACATATGTTTAAGATGTATCAGTAATCTTATAGTTCGTCCTGCTATTGTACGTGAGACGTACGGATCATTTGCCTGTTCTTGGGTTGTGTAATGTATTCTCTGCCGGTTCTGCGAATTGTCAACATCTATGGGTTCTGGCCCATTAGAGTACTGAACTTGAGGGCGATTTTTGAAACTGCCTGATTCGCTATTGGCTGGGCTTGGTTATTACCCCCCTGATTCTTTAAAAAATTAGGATTTTTCCTTTCGTAGTTTTGGTTTTGATTTGCGTTATTTTGAGAATTATTCTGGCGCCATCCCTGAGATCGTTGGGCCGAGGGCTTTTGCGCTTTCTCTTCAGACTGTTTGGCGAAGCTTGCTGTAAACAAATAACGATCATGGCTTGCTTCAGCTTCTTCTGCGAGCGATAATGCGCTTGGCTGATCTCGGGGCTAAGCTGGAAACACGGCCATTTGAAGATTCCTTTTTAAGCCTGACACGAAGGTGTGCAGAGCGTCTTCTCTATATTTCTCATTTAAAACAGCAGCTGCGGCTGCATCATGAGTCATTATTGTTTTGTTAATCAACAAGGATAATTTCTTTTCTACCTCATCATAATATTTTAAAAGGGCTAGTTCACCTTGACTTATTATGTTTAGTTGTTGCTGGATTACACGAACTGGTGTTTTATCAGCATATGAAAAATCGAGCCGAGCAAAAATTGCTTTAAAATTCAAATTGAAAGACGCAAGGACAGCGTCTGCTGAGCCTCGTATTTGGGAGCTAGTGACCTGTATACCGTTTATTTGATCCGTAAGTAGTCTCAATTTGTCCTCAAAGATCTCTGCCTGACGTGTTAGTGCCGCATTCATTGTAGCTTCTATGCTCGCTAGATTCTGTATTATGAGTTTGTTTTTACTTGCTTTGGCCAAAAGATCTTTGTAACTAGAAATTAGTTCCTCGTCACTACTGTCCGAAACCATAAGGAAACAATTTTTGACTATTCAGGTGTTTATTTACATGAGAGCTGTCATCTTTTCTTGTATAAATTTAAGATCCTCAAAAGGTTCAAGACTCATTCTGGACAACAGACTCTTTTTATACTCTTTATTTAATAAGTTTACACAATGAACAGCTCACTTACATGAATTCCATATTTGTTAAGGCTTTAACTAATCAGCAGTAACTCGGTCATTAGATCGCTTGAGTCGGGGTGCAATGTGGCATAGGCTGTTGCAGTTTTCCTTAATAATGTTGGTTGATTTTGCTCCTCTATATTGCTTGCTCAAAAGGGTCGTTTGTGGCGATGATTCTTTTCTATTTTTGCCTTACTTACTCAACACACTGGTGCTGGGGTATTATTTTTTGGCGTTGTTATTTTTGATACCCTTGTAGAGGGTATATTAAAATTGTCGAGATGTTTGTAACGCATAAAAGGAAGCATCTCCGACCACATAAAGTATATATATTCTTGATCAGCATGACGAGCTGAGTTGATATAGCCATGTCCGTCTGTCCGTCTGTTTCTATGCTATCTTCTTCGTCAGTTTTAAAGCTATTTCAACCAAACTTTGCACGAATCCTTTTGGTACAAATACGCTGCACATGTCGGAACCGGCCAGATCGGATGACTATAGCTGCCATAGGAACCATCGGTCGAAAATGTTGTTTTAGTGAGAAAAACTTATACTTAATATTTATTAAACTTATTTATAAGTTTTCTATGCTTTCACATAATTCCACCTAGTATGATAGAAAATGTATATAGGAGGCCTTGTCAAAAATGTGTACATTTGGCCGAATGTACATATTTGTGTCAGTGGAATCCGGCTACTAATTTATATAAATCATACATGCTACAAGGGTATAAAAACTTCGGTCGAGCCGAAGTTAGCTTTTTCTATTTTTTCACTTTTAAGTCTTGTCTTTACTTCACAGCTCTGCTAAGGGCTTAACTTGGAAAATTTAATAAGCGCGGCGTTGGCCGGACAGATAATTTTCGGAATATTTCGATATTTTAATTATGGTTTTGAATTGAGAAGTTGGCTTGACGATTTAAATTCAAAGTTTTTCAAATCAATTTTAAAAGTTTTTAATTTAAATTTTCAATCGCGGCGTTTGCTCTACGAACTTTTTAGATTAAAGTTTTCTTTTTTCCGTTCGGCGCCAGTAAACCAATTAATTTGTTTTTTCATTTATTTAATTATTAAGTTTGTTGCACGTCTGTGCGGTTGAGCTCCAGACTTTTAACTGACTTAAATCTAATCTTAGCCTATGGAGGAAACCTCGTTAACTGCCGCAGCGACAGCGACCTTTTCTGGGAATTCTTCTAGCAGATTTTTGGCGAATTCCTAGAATTCTTAGCGACTGCGGTGACGGCTGAACTCAATCTCGGCGCCAGCTTTCGTTGCATTCTTTTGGTCCTTTCCAAGAAATGAAGCTGCAACGGCGTCGGCTGAACTCCAGCTCTTAGTGCTGGTCTGTTCTTGGAACGCAGCTGGTCGAACGCTGGGCCTATTCTTAGAAGTCAACGTGATAACTTATATTTTTAACACTTCTGCGATGTATTCACACTCAAATTCTAATTTTTTTTATAGATTTCCAATTGGACAATTGTACCTCGGCACAATTTAGCTAGCCAGCTGCCAAGTGATTTTGATATTTTGCGGATTGGTTTCGCGGATAATTCGTTAACAAATTATATTCTGGAGACAATCCGATCTCATCCGTCGGTTAAAGCCGTGGTGCCGCAGCGACAACTGTCAAAAAAATCTTTGAAGTTCAGCAACCTTACGTCCACGCACGAATCTCGCCGGCTTACAGGGGTCGCACGAAACCAATTTGCAGAGTCACAGCAAGTTACTTCAGCATTACATGCAGATGTACTCTGGAAACTTGGCATTACTGGTAAAGGCGTTAAGGTTGCTATTTTCGATACGGGACTGACTAAAAACCATCCCCACTTTCGAAATGTGAAAGAGCGAACAAATTGGACGAACGAAAAATCGCTGGAGGATGGTGTTAGTCACGGAACTTTTGTGGCGGGGGTTATAGCATCTTCTAAAGAATGCCTTGGTTTTGCACCTGACGCCGAGTTGCACATCTACAAGGTGTTCACAAATTCTCAGGTAAGTGAGTCTAGCGAACAAACTCCCTGAGTTGTTACCGCACAAACACGTTTCTGAGACCATTAGCTAACTTAAAGCGAATCTTTAAATACATTTCTTTTCACGTCGTTAATTTTTTAAACTATTTGGAGCTCTAGAAAGTTTTAACATTCATTTAGGTAATTTTTTAGTTTTGGTATTTCTTAATAATGGTTTGTCATTAAAACATTATTTATTAGATGGAGGAGGAGGAATATTCCACGTAAGGCCCACAAAGGCGTTTTTTTTAAAGCGGTATCCCCAAACGAAAGGTCTTGTCCACTGTTGTCTAGCTAATTACCGTTTATACGCTAATTTCTATATGTAAATAAAAGTATTTTTAGTGGTGTTGCCTGATTGGCAAAACTGAGTATCTGGTAACATTGATCTGAAAATTAGTGTAGCCTGATTAGTAGAACTGAGAAAGTGGTAACGTTGATATGAAAATCACAAAAAAATAAGTTCAATTATGGATTCTAAAGTAATTATTTTGCTTGCAATGCAGTTAATGCCAAAACGTAAGCAATTATTGCATAAACGACTGCGCTAAAGACATTTACAGTTTCTGGTGGCAAGTGAAAGAAGACAACGCCGCCATCAAACCATTATTGAGACATATAAATGTGATTATTTGGTTTCGATTGCTCATGCTGTAATTAAACAGCGCAGAGAACGTAGATTTAAGACTAAACCAAGAAGTGACCACTACTAGACATATATTAAAGATCCACGGAATGGGCAGCTTTATTTTGAATCGTTGCGAATGACGAAAGCATCGTTTCACGCATTGTGTTCTTTAATTGAACCACATTTGCCCGAACAGAAAATTCAATTTACTATTCCAGTAGCCCCAGATAAACAATAGCCATTTGCTTATACAAGCTAGCAACTTGTGCCGAATACCGCGTGGTAGGAGATGTTTTCGGAATACATAAGTCTACTGTGCACAAGTACTTTCACATCGTAGTAAACGCAATCTTAAAGCTAACGAAGGACTTTGTAAAGTTCCCAGATTTAGAAGAATGTCTTCGAATTGCCAAGAGCTTTCAAAAAGTTTAATATATTCCAAATATAACTGTCTCAATTGATGGGGTGTTGAAATGTTTTAATAGTTTAAACAAATTAATAGTAAAAACAGAACCATTTTTAAAGGTTCACATATTCCAGTCATACCTCCCTCAAAAGAATATTTGGATTACATAAACCGCAAGGGATGGCCATCGATGGTTATGCAGGCTATAGTGGACGACAAATACATGAATGTAATGTACATTATGATTATTTCAGTAAATTATATTTGGTTTTTACACACTAGGTTTAGGAATGTCAGCATTAAGTTTCCTGGAAGTGTCCATGATGCTACAGTATTTAAGGAATCTGGTATATTTATACACGCATCACAAGTAATTCCACCATTCACTACAACAATAAATGATGTGAACACACCCCTAATGCTGGTCGGAGATCCAGCATATCCTTTGCTGCCGTGGCTTTTAAAGCCCTATACCTGGTCACCTTACACGAAGTGAGGAATCATTCAATTGCATATTGAGCTCCGTTCGTGTGTGTGTTGAATATGCATTCGGCAGACTAAAGGGAAGGTCGCGCTGTCTTTCAAAACGCACAGATATTTCCACCGCTATGGTTCCAAAAGTCGTAACAGCTTGCTGAATTCTGCACAAGTTTTGTGAATAACCAAATGAAGACTATTGCATAAGCTGGAACGAATCCGATGAAACCCAAAATCTACGCCCAAAACGAACGATATTACTTGCACCAGAATAATTCCTGGCAACGGCTTCGACCCAAAACAAATAAGAGACAATATTAAAAACTTTTTGGCAAATAATTTTGGTCTGCGTGGAAAGAGAACTATTTAAGTTTCCGTATTATTTTAACAATACGAATATACATATTTATATAAATAATACAACATGAAAATAAAATAAAAACTTTATTTATATTTAATTCAATATTTTATTCAATAACCTTTAGTCAAAGGGGCTTTTACAGCAGTTTCATGTAAATGTGTAATATGCATAAATTTAAATTATCCAACGATGGAATAAGTTAAAAGGTTTTATTCATATTTTTGAAGCAGTTCGAGCAGCATTTGCTTAGTCTCCTTTCGGTCCTCTGCCATCATTTCTTTAGATTCATGTAATCAGCATGTAGGGATCGTTGCTCATTCTCCTCCTTTAGTAACTTAAGTGTAGATTGGTGAGATTCTTTTATTTCATCAGCTAGTTCGAGCAATGTAATTTGAATAGCGCTTCCTAAAAAAAAAATGGAATTGAAAAATTTAGTTCATGGATAAATCAGTAAGAAAATGGCTTACAAATCACATGGAATTACAACTTACTGTTTTTCTTTGGAGCCTTCTTCACGTTTTGCTGCGGCTCAGATAACAAACTTTCATATGTAAGATATAATTCATTATCAAATGTTTCAATCTTGCTGACTTCTAAAACGTCCTCGGGAGTGGTTCTCTCACCTGCCATGTCCCCTCCGATTTCTTCTGTAAGCATTTCTTCCACTATTGTGGTATCTATCCCTACAGCTGCAGCCACAGGACGATCCCCTAGAAGTTCCTCTAAGTCTTCGCAGTGGTCGATCATTTTTCGCCCAGCACCACTTTTGCTGTTGCCGCGTTTAACTTTAAGAAACTGCTGTTTCAGTGTGCTGAACTTAAGCTTCATTTGCTCGCTGTTTTTTGTGAAACCTATAAGCGATTAAAAACGAACATATTAAATATTGCAAATACTTTTTACAAATTGATATTATTAGCTTACCTTTCTGGGCCATTTGTTCAGCAAGGAGCACATACACATTGTTGATACGGCGTGTTTTGCCATCAAGCAGTTACATGACCTTATTTTCCTTCATAAGTCCAAGAAGTTCCTTCCGCCACGGTCCAACAACGATGGGCAATGTAAAGCGCGCTTGGCTCTCGACGCACGACCCGTTATTCTGTTTAAAAAGCAATGCGCAATAAAATACTCGCGGGCACGCACAAGCTGACGTCGCAACAAGTGCAATTGGCTTCCTTCGAAGTGGGTTAAAACAACTAAATCAGAGTCCGGCGCCTCCCTATCTGAAGTGTATACGACTTCGCTCTGCGGCAGCGACGTCGACACACCGACAGTATACGTGCTTATACTGCTCTCTTTTGCAACAACAAAGAAATGCTAAATGAGCGCGCTCTTCCGCGATCTCCCACACACACGCAACGCCAAAATAAGCATGTGTGTTTTGCCGGCCTCTGAACTAAATCCATGCGTGTCAGCGTCAGCCCGTACAAGCAGACGGCGAAGCAAGTGCAATGTGGGTGACCGAGTTTCGCTGATAAGGGTAGTTTTTACTGTTGGAATGCTCCCAAGCTTAAATTTCGTACAAACCGCTACACTGTAGCTTAACTTATCGTTATGTGTAACAGTATTCGGAGACCCTTAATATTTGCCCAGAAATCGTGAAACATGGAAGTTTATATATATTAGCATTTTAAATATTTAAAAAAGATTATTTGAATCTGGCGCCAAACAAAACAGAGCATACTTATGGGGGCACTTATGTAATAGATCACACTAATATATAAAACATATGTTAGCATACTCAAAAAAAAATACTAGATCGCCAAGTTGAACTCAGAAAAATGCGAACACCTTCGTCAAACGGTATCCAAATTAATTGGGACAACAGTTGTTCAACGCAGAATTAAATGGGCTCTCATAATAAACTTTTAGGTAAAATCGCATAGAATAAAATTGTTAAACCAGTGGTGGCCAAAGTAGAAATTTCGAAAAAAAAAAGTTGAAAATGCCACATCTGTAAGACGCATTTCTCAGTGATCGCGTTAAATCAGTCAAACCATTTATTAAAATAGATTAGATTGCTCTCGTCGCTATCGGAATTGACAAGGTTATAAACAATCAGACGGTCCATGCGCGCGTTATATCTATTTAATTGAGGTAAAAAAGCAAAAAGCGGATTTTGGCCCATAAATTCAGATTTTGGGGGTGTAAGGAAAAAACCAAGTATGAGGAAGTGCTAAACGCGACCTGCTCCACAGCGTTCGCTATGACAATACCCAGGTTATTACAATTTTTTAAAATTTGAAGCACTGTAATAGATGATTTTAGAATCGATTAAGTTGAAAACATAAAAGTGTTTGGTCACTTTTCCGACCGATCGGTCCTCGGTGGCAGCCATAAGATATAGTCATCTGATACTGACCAAATTTGGAAAATCTTTTTGAAAGTATAAAGAAGAGGTTAGATTAGATAGACAGTCATTACTATAATAGTTTGTTGTGCTTAAAAATAAAAATACTTTATGGCAGTGGCGAACGCACGGGGGCCATTCAAAGTTAAAAGGGGAAAAAAATTGTTAAAACCCAGACAGTACCTAAATATGTAATCATAAATAGAGCATCTTATCTGCATAAACTTAACGTGCATCGTTTTCATTTCATTTCAGGTTTCGTATACCTCTTGGTTTCTAGATGCATTTAACTATGCAATATATAGGAAAGTGAAAATCCTCAACTTAAGTATAGGCGGGCCGGACTTTATGGATGCACCTTTTGTGGAAAAGGTTTTGGAGTTATCTGCAAATAATATTATAATGATATCGGCGGCTGGAAATGATGGGCCCCTTTATGGCACTCTTAATAATCCCGGTGACCAAAGTGATGTCATCGGTGTTGGTGGAATCAACTTTGATGATAAGATCGCCAGATTTAGTTCTAGAGGTATGACTACTTGGGAACTACCATTTGCATATGGAAGATTGGGGCTGGACATTGTCACATATGGTAGTCAAGTTGAAGGCAGCGACGTTAGAAAGGGCTGCCGACGTTTGTCAGGGACCTCAGTCTCATCTCCAGTCGTGGCAGGAGCTGCTGCATTACTTATTAGCGGAGCATTTCATAAAATTGACCTTATAAACCCAGCGTCCCTAAAACAAATACTCGTCGATGGCGCAGAGAAGCTGCCGAATTATAATATGTTTGAGCAGGGCCAGGGAAAACTCAGTTTGTTGAAAAGTATGCAGGCTTTGTTATCATACAAGCCAAAGATTAGTCTTATACCACCAGCGCTTGACTTTACATCTAGCTATATGTGGCCATATAGCAGTCAGCCGTTGTACCACGGCAGCTCCGTTGCAATTGTTAACGTAACTATTCTGAACGGAATATCGGTTACTAGTCGACTTGTTGGCAGCCCCAAATGGATTCCAGATGTAAATCAGTTTGGTAATTACCTCAACATTTCAACTTCTGCTTCGAATACGCTTTGGCCATGGACCGGATGGATGGCGGTCTTTATTAGTAAGTATGCTAGCAATACTAAAACAGTAACCCAAACCGTATCCGGTAATCGTTATTTTAACCAAAACCTTTAGCGTAACTGAAAAACATTTTTTATATACCTCTAGTTTACAGACAAAAATAACTATTTCTATTAGACCTACTTCTCGATGTCGTTTGGAATGCAAAACTCCAAAATCGATTTCAAAAGTTTTTGATGGGATCGTTTTTATATTCTGTACCAAAGGTACACAATAGGCACAAATGGGCAAAACATCGATGTTTTTAGCGATGTATCTATGTTTTGAAAAAAATTGCAAACATCGATATTTTTTTTTGCAACATCGATGTCTTTACTTTTCTTTCATATCTAAAAGCGTCTGCAAAGGAAGCGAGGAAATTGCGTTAGAATCTATTTAAATTTTGAATTTTTTAGTTAGTTAGAAAACTCCTCCGAAACGGCTTGACCGATTTTAATGAAACTTTTAACTATATTTCGTAAATACATGTATGTTTTAACAACCTTTATGATAATTAAACCTTCAAGTTTTTGCCGGCTCTAGGTCTCGTTATGTTGGTACATAACTGTTGAGCTATTGAGTTTTTTCAATAGCTATTTAAATGCGAGAAATTGTGTCCAAATAAATTTATCACCAAATTGTGTTTTTCCAAAATACAAATGTTGATTTATTTGCCGCACAGGGCCGATTTAAGATGAAACGAATATTAAGCAGGCGTCCCGACTTGGCCGTGCTTAAGCTATTTCCAACTGTTTAATTAACTGCGATTAAGTAGGCAGGAGAATCCGAAATGATCCCCGTTACAACAAAGTGAACCCAGATGTTGAGGCGAGTCAGAACAACTGATGCCTAGTAGACCAAAATCAAGACTGACTTATGCACTTGAGCTGAAGGCCAAGGGTAAGCAAATTAGAAGATTCAAACAGAGCAAGAGAGGGAAAGAGCGCATTATCAAAACACAGTTGGTGAGAGGAAGTTACGTTATTTGCGCCTTTGCTAACACAGCATTTAGGCTGCTGCTGCTCTGTTGGATGGGTGACCAAACAATAACATAGGTTTAAGAATTTATATTTAAAAAAAATAAAAATAACCAAACAATAACTTTAAAACAGGAACACACCACACCACAAAGGAGGTTAGTTGACCGAACAGCTATTTCAATGGTATCTCTTCATGTATGTATAAAACGGCAGGCAGGCACGGCGTTGTTGTTGAAACTAAAAATATTTTCGTTTATAGCAACAAAAACCCCGATTTGAATGCAATTCTGCACTCAGACTTATTGGTCACTGTGTTAGCAATGGAGAGGAAATCTCTCTCACTAACATTGTAAGACCATTGGGGGACACACACACGTACAAAGACCACAGACAGCGCGGCTCTGGCTCTTTGTCTGTTTTTGCTGTTGAATCGTATTGTTGGAGTTCCCAAGCAATTATGGCATTACTGGCATGAAGAGGGAGTTGTTTTCTAATTGAGGTACCAGGTGAAGACCGCTGATGATATGGTAGAGATACCATTGAAACAGCTGTTGGGTCAACTAACCTCCTTTGTGGTGTGGTGTGTCCCTGTTTTAAAGTTATGTACCAACATAACGAGACGTAGAGCCGGCAAAAACTTGAAGGTTTATATTTCGTAAAGCTAAGTGATTTGGGTGTCCCTCTGTAGAACATTCTTTTGAATTGACAACGCAGCAGGCTGCTCTGTGTTTTATTGGCCTATCTGTGTATGCGCGTGTTACAGTAAACAATTCCAGCAACACGTAGGGGTGACTTGACTTTGGGCCGTCGAACGAATGCACCAACGCACATGCGTAATGTTAGGGCAGCAAGAACAGATCAACAGTAACATGAAATTAATGAAACTACACGTGTCAGAATGTCGCAACTACGTTCATCTCAATCACAAGAGGCACGAGCTTTCCGAAGTCAACAACAACAATTGGAGCAGAAACAAGCGCGCCGGACAGATTTTAACACACGATATGTACATCGAGCATTTACATCTGCTTCGTGCCGCATTCAAGTATGAGCCAGATATCGAATATTCCTCTCATCCGAATGTCCTGATTGGTGCTATGGACAAAGAATGTCCCAATTGTCATGCGCTCAAATTCAATAATGAGTCCGCCGGGATGTGTTGCGCATCCGGAAAAGTGCAACTACAGGAAATTGGGACGCCACCAGAACCATTGAACGGCTTGCTCATCGGCACGGATCCAGATTCAAACCTGTTTCTGAAGTCCATTCGTAGATTTAATTCTTGCTTTCGAATAACTCCGTTCGGAGCAACAGAAATTATGCACAATACAGCGGAAAGGTCAGCAATTTAATTCAACCTTCAAAATAAAAGCCCAACTGTACCATAAAGTAGGCTTATTGCTGCCAATGCCAAACAAACCACATAAATTTTTACAAATCTACTTTATGGGCAGTGAGGACGTCAATCGTGTGGTTGTACGTTGCGGATACAATAACCTCAATTCGCCTAACGCCAGGCGCACCGGCGGCGAACTGAACTCCCTTTTGAATGAGCACAATGAATTATTGAAATTCTTTAAATCATACATGCTCGATTTGCAAAGTGACAATCACGCTATTGTAATCAATCCTGATAAAACATCAGCTGGAGAGGACGTGCATAGATTTAATGCGCCTGCTGTTGACGACGTTGCTAGAATAATGGTTGGCGACCGCACAGCGACGAGAGAAATTGTGATTCGAAGAAGACAATAATCTGGAGTACATCGCCGATACTCACCTTTCATACGACGCTCTCCAATATCCGCTAATTTTCTGGAAAGGACAAGACGGATATTGCATAAACATTAAACAAAGTGATCCCGCCACAGGCAAATCATTCATTTACTAAAACCAATTTAAACAACCTTTGTCGGGTCAGCTAGTATTATAATATTTTAGAATAATTTTCAATTAAATAAGGGAAAATGGGAGAACTTATAATGGATTTAGATGTGACTGTGCAGGATTTCAAATAATGAAGAATCAAATTCAGCTGAAGAAATCGAACCTATTCCATATTTATGGGAAGGTAAATGCAAACTATATCTATAAATATATATTAATATACATTTTGTTTCCCGAAAAACGCCGAAGAAGCCTTAAGAAACGATACCTGTGTGTGCCAGCTACGTCGTGCGAATCAGAACGCATGTGCAGCAAAGCAGACAACTTATCTCTGATCGCAGATGCTCTTTAAAAAATAAACTATAGAGAATAAGCTGTTGTTCGTAAACAAAAACATATCAATATATGTAATTGGATCTCTGAAGAAGTACAAATATTATTTTTATAATTCTAATCTTAGATGTAGTATTACTTTGAAAATAATGATGTTTTTCAAAACAACAGAAACATAGATGTTTTTTTCAAAACATCGGAAACATCGATGTCTTTCAAACATCGGAAACATCAATGGTTGCGAACATCGATTTTTGCCCAGCTCTAGTACAGAATACAGAGTATATTAAGATTTTGAAATGTATGTAGCAGCCAGAAGGAAGCATCGCAAGCTGTCGACAGTTAATCTCGACCTTAAAGCCTTTGTCAGAAGTTTCGAAAAATATTTAAGGGGAAAATGGATGCGCTATACACAAAAAAAACAAAAATCCTCCATTACCGAGAATAACCACAAACAAACCCATAATATTAAAATACTAACTTATGATACATTTGGCCTACCCAATAAAACTATATACGGCCCGGTTCCGAATTCCCAGTCGGTTTTCGTGTGAACGTTTCCAAGTAGAATTTAGATTCAACAACGTTATATGAAAGTTGACAAGCATATCTACGGCCACTAGATCAGGTTTACTGTATACCGGAATGTTAAAGCAGTTGAAACCGATTGCTCAATGACAAGATTCAATTTGTCAAAAAGAACCGACCTGATCTAGTAGCCAAAGATATTCTTCTCACCTTAAGCGTAGTACGGAGACGCTGACTATTTTTGCGGAGCGGAAATTGTTTGATAATTTCCAGAGCCGCTCAGACAATGTAGTGTGACCAGGCAACAGACAGAAATCAGCTGCTGTGTGTATAAAAAATAAGCGGGCTAATTCAAATAAAATAAGAGCCGTGCCCTTTATTTTGGGCTGCAGGAGCAGAACTTAGCCACTTAGACATACAGCTATAACGACAACACAAAACGCAACTGGAAATTAAAATTGCTGGGCCGCCCATTAAACCAGAGGTGATATTCATAGCCACAGCAAGCTCCATAGACTGGAGGCGGATCATAGTCGCCGGGCGTATTAGAGGAGGATAATCTAAGTGAATACGGATTTAAAGGTGGCCACCACAGTAGCAACGGAAGCTACCACAGTAAGCCGAAGGAGCCACTACTATATTGGGCTTGGCCGTTGGCTGTTGGGCCGTCCCGTGGGCTGTGGAGACTGCGAAGGTTTAGACTCGGGTGGTGAGCATACATTAGGAAACTGGCATGACGGGAAAGGCATACAGAGAAGGATTCTCCGCCACAAGTGATGCAGCTGCGGATATCGAAATGCTTTTTATTGGCCAGATTCCATAAAATTGGTTGCGACTCGTCCACTTGGATCAGCTCCACTGGACAAACCTCTCAGTTGTCCAAATAATTGTAGTTTTGTTTTTGGTCTTCTTTGGTTTAATTTTTTTCATTGTGTGCTCAATTCTCTGACAATTATCAAACAAGTTCCATAATTTCCAGACCCCCTTCGACAATTTATCAGCTGTTTTCAAAAAATCGAGTTGGCAGGTCCAAGCAATTGTCAGAGAAAATTGTTGCTTGCTCCGTACTCGCTCTGACAATGTGCTCTGACAATTTTCATGAGCGGATTTCCTGAGCTATGTAATTAGATAGGCTCCGCAAAAATTGTCAGCGTCTCCGTACTACGCTTAACATATAAATTTTTAAACTTTATGTTAGAAAAACCAACGTTTACACGGAACCGACTCGGAATTCGGAACAGGGCCGAATGCCTTTTTTCAACTTCATAAATTCACACGATATATTCTTCCAAATACCAGAACTTCCAAAAGAGGTCGAGCTAGCGGTGGGTTGGTCCTTTAAATTAACAAACGTCTTAAAGAGTCACTAAACTGTGTTTTCGCTAATGTCTTTTATACAACAATTCTGGAAATTAAGCTCAAAGACAATTCATAAACTAATTCCCACATATCTAAATTGCAACAAGTGGGTCAGTGATGATACACTTCTGTAACTCAATGCATCAAATGTAAGGGTGGTAGGAGATTTGAATGCATGCATAGGGAATGACCAATCTGTAACCGAAAGTGCCCAAAGTGGCTGCCAAGGATACAAATGTAGATCGAAACGGCAAAAGATTGATCGAGCTTTGTGAGTCCCACAACCTTACTGTTGTTGGCGACCGGTACTGGTCGCTGGTAGAATCTCGACCAAAAACTCGAACTATCACCAAACGCGACAATCGAGGACCTCACACAATGCATAGTCTCGGAAGCTCAGCGTATGCAAAAGCAAATTAGATTCAACAGTTTACAACCGAGGTTTGACCGAGAATGCGAACACGCAACAACGTCCGAAAACTGCTGAAAATCGCTGAGAAAGAATCTCTTACAGTCCACAAAGAAAACTACCAAAGAGCAAACGCCGTCTATAAAAAACTCTGCCAGCAAAAGCTGCAACATTATGATGCCCAAAAAACATCCAAGCGCTTCTTTTCACTACACATTGTAGATTCATGCCTCCCATGGTCAGCAGCTCCTTTTCGTCTTCGATATCTGCAACTAACGCATTATTGACTAAATCTGCAAAAAAATTCGAAATAAAAGTTGCTGTTTTTGAGCAACAGTTAGAACAACCACAAATTTTTCTTAAAAATTTATATTATGAAATTTTTTTTAGCAATTTTTAAATTCACCATGGCAACTGAAGATGATACATAGATGATATGAGTGTGAAAAGATATTTCACATCTTTAAAAAATTCCATGCGTCCCGCTAAGTTGTGCTCAGTGTGACTAACATATAAAGGACAGCAAAACTTTCTGGGAGCTGGTGAGAAAGTTTAATGGTGATAATGAGAATAGAGCAATATCGGCAGACTAGGAACAATTAGCTGCGCACTTTAAAAAATTTCTTGTCGCAGAATCCCTAACTTCTCAACATATCTTTGCATTGCCTTTTACGGCAGTTTTCGAGCTTGATCGGGAGATAAGCATCGATAAGCATAAAGCAATAAACCGCAATAAGAATAATAAAGCCCCAGGACCGGATAGAATTCCTGTTGAGATTTGAACATTAAATAATCCGAAGTTAAGTTTGTTTATTTATTTCCAAAAAAGTGATATAATCGGTATCCTCTTCTAAACACATATATTTCCCAGATTTTTTTTTCGATTCCGATTAATGTTTGCGACTTGACTTGCAGAGGCTGAATGTGTTCACACTGAAAACGCAGCTTCGGAAACAGCTGACAGCTACTAGGTGTATGGGTTTTAAAACTGCGGGCTTGGTGTGAACGCATGCTGCAGGTTTTTGCAATTTCTGCAATGCTGCGTCTCGTGAAAAGAGTATAAGATCGGATTTCACATCTTCTATAGATCAAAAAACTTTGAAATTAATTTTCGAGTTCAGAAATGAGTCATAAAGTTTTTTTTTTTTTGTAAACGAGTGCCTGTATATGGCGAAGATTTGAACAAAAACTTGATATGCGTGCGGAATTTACTTTAATTTTGTTTTTCAGGCACTTACAGTTTCTGAAATCTGGGTTTTCATACAGATAGACGGTTAGACTAACAAGACTATATACATATGGGTAGTTATTTCTGAAGTGGGCAACTATTTTTTTTGCATAGTCTCCAAACATTTGAATTGATTTGTCAGGCTATAAACGCAGCTTTCCACGATTTTTAATATTTTTTCGGATTTTTACCATTGTGGGATGCAAAGATATAGCGATTGTTTTATTTTTGTTAAAGTTGCTAAAAGCTAAATATTTTATGGGTCTAAAAATAGTAAATAAAAAAAATATTGTTTTTCCTTTACTTTGTGTTAAAAATATTTACGATGGTTGAACTGGAGGAAGAAACCGCCGAAACTTAAGAAAAAAAACAGAGGAAAGCTAACTTCGGCTCGACCGAAGTTTATATACCCTTGTATACAAGCATATACAAGCTGATTTTTATAAATTAGTAGCCTGATTCCACTGACACCATGATGTACATTCGGCCAAATGTACACATTTTTGACAAGGCCTCCTATATATACATTTTCTACACCTAATTTCTATGGCAGCTGTACTATATAGTTGTCCTATTAAACTTGGTGGAATTATGTGAAAGCATAGATAACTTGTAAATACAAGGTTCGGGGACGTTTGCGTTGAAGACAAAAAAGTTTTCTCACTAAAACAACATTTTCGACCGATGGTTCCTATGGCAGCTATATGCTATAGTCATCCGATCTGGCCGGTTCCGACAAATGTGCAGCGTATTTGTCCCAAAAGACTTCGTGCAAGGTTTGGTTAAGATAGCTTCAAAACTGACGGAGGAGATAGCATAGAAACAGACGGACAGACGGACGGACGGACAGACGGACATGGCTATATCAACTCAGCTCGTCATGCTGATCAAGAATATATACACTTTGTGTGGTCGGAGATGCTTCCTTCAATGCGTTACAAACATCTGGACAATTTTAATATACCCTCTACAAGGGTATAAAAATAGAGGAAAGCTAACTTCGGCTCGACCGAAGCTTATATATCCTTGTAGCTTGATGGCGCCACTACTTTGAGCATTTGCTTCCCAGTTTGTTATATGGCAGCTATACGATGTGTTCATCCGATTTTGACCGAACTCCCCAAAATGGAAACTGTGAATATTCACAACTGGAAGGTATACAGATGCTACCATTGAAAACAAAAATTTTTTTCTCACTAGAACTACTTTTACGACCGATATGCGTAAAACTATTTCGATTTGGATCAAAGTTGGTAGAATTGTGCAGTAGCATATAATATTGATTAGTGACAAGTTTGGGAGTGATAGCATTTTTTTTTTTTTTTTTAAAAGCATTTATTATTAACATTAGTTTTTTGGTACCTTTTTCTGGCTCCTTAACCTAATTTAGCGCTTATACATTTTGGTCCTGCTTTAGTTATCTTCTATATTGATATTCGTGTTATTGTGTATTACGGTTTGTGAGTTGAGCTTTCTTACAAAATATTTGTACTGTTTTGTTTTGTTAGTGAGATTCGTTGTTTTAGCTTAAGATTGCGTGTTTTTTAAATTTAGATTTCCCTTTTAGAAAGATCCTTAGGGTGGAATCTTTTCAGTCTTCTTTTCTTTTTCCGGCCTTGTTTCCTTCGTGGTCGCAGTAGTTTCCTAGCGAGGTGGTTTGGGTGAGCAGTCAGTCTTTCTGTGTAGTCTCTGGCCTGCTTCTTAATAACATCGCCCACCTTAGCGACTTTAAGGTTTTCCTCAATTATTCTCGTCCTCATGTACCATTGAGCCCCGGTTATGCGTCTTAGGATTTTGGCCTGCAGGATCCTTATGCGATCTAGGTGCGACTTTGCTGCTATACCGTACACCTGTAGTCCGTACCTCCATGCAGGAGCGAGAATGCTTTTATAAATGAGTACCTTGTTCTTTAGCGACAGTTTGCTCCTGGCGTTCAGCAGCCAGCTCATCTTTTGTGCCTTGAGCTGTATTGATTTGACCAGACCGTTTATGTGCGACTTGAAGGTAAGCCTTCGGTCAAGAAAAACTCCCAGGTATCGGTATCCTGCAAGGTGATCCAACAGCTCTCCTTGGAGGAAAACTCCTGGGCAATCGTCTTTTCTCAGCGTGTAGGTAACACTGGCACACTTTGAAAGGTTTAGTCCTATATTCCAATTGGAGCACCAATTTCCGATTCTTACTAGATACTCTTGCATGGTGTCAGTAGCGGAATATATGCAGGGATCCCTTGCCAATAGAGCTGTGTCGTCTGCAAAGGTGGCGATCATGAAATCGTTTCTGTCAACGATTTGGAGATTTTGGTTAGATGGCATATCGTGAGTGAAAAGGGTGTAGAGCGTTGGGCCAAGGACACTTCCTTGTGGGACACCAGCGCTGATTAGCTTTGTCTCTGATGCTTCTCCCTCTTGGACAACCGCGAAGGTCCTTCCAGTCAGAAAGCTCTTAACAAGCAGGTACAATTGAGGTGAGAGCAGCGATTTTATTTTGTACAGCAGCCCATCATGCCAAACTCTGTCGAAGGCCTGTTTCACATCAAGAAACACAGCAACTGTATATTCCTTTGCTTCAAATCCTTCCAGGATGAAGTTTACAACTCTATTGAGCTGCTCCGGGGTTCCATGACTCCTTCGAAAACCGAACTGGAAGGGTGGAATTGCTTTTTTAATTCTATCGTCCCGCAGAATTCTGCGCAGCATGCACCTTTCAAAAATTTTGGACAGTGAGGGGAGAAGGCTTATCGGTCTGTAAGAGTCTGGGCTAGTTTGGGACTTTCCAGGCTTGTGGATCATGATGATCTGAGCTTTTTTCCATGGTTCTGGAAAATGACCAATTCTCAGTATGGCGTTATATAGCAGCACCATAAAAAGCAGCGCCTTGGTTGGCAGAATCTTTAGAGTCCTGTTATCAAGCAAGTCCTCACCAGGGGCTTTGGAGTTTTTCAGGCCTTTGACGATTTCTGTGACTTCCTGGAACGTCACAGGAGCAGCCGGGAGCTCAAGTTGCAAAGGTACTTCCAAGTACTCTTTGATGCGTTGAATTGTGTGTGCTTTCGCTGTGTTCAGTGGTTTAAATCGTTCCGACAGGTTAGCTGCGAAGGATTCTGCCCTTTCTTTTGCTGTTCTTGCCCACGACCCATCTGGCATCAAAAGAGCAAAACTTGGGTTTGCTTGTCTCTTATATCTTTTTGTGAGTTTCCAGAGGGCATAGTTGGTACTCATATCCGGGCTGGCTTCTTCTAAGTATCGATCCGTTTTGGTTTGCTTGAGGACAGCTAGTATCTTTTTTACCCTGTTGGTGACTTTTTTGTACATGCGATCAATTCTTGGATCTCTGGTACGCACATACTCTCTTCTAAGCCTCCTTAATGATAGCATTGAAAACAAAAAAGTTTTTCCTACTTAGACTTTTTCTCAGACATATCTTTTGTATGAGAGCTATACTACTTAGTTGTCCGATTTTCATAAAACTTGATGGAACTATGTAAAAGCATTGAAAACTTACAAATACGAGGATTGGGGACGTTTGCGTTGAAGATAAACAAGTTTTTCTCACTTAAACTACTTTTTCGACCGATGGTTCCTATGGCAGCTATATGATATAGTCATCCGATCCGGCCGATTCCGACCAATGTGCAGCGTATTTGTACCTAAAAGCTTCGTGCATCGTTTGGTTAAAATATCTTTAAGGAGGAGATAGCATAGAAACAGACGGGCAGACGGAGGGACAGACTGACATGGCTATATTAACTCAGCTCGTCATGCTGATCAAGAATATATATACTTTGTGTGGTCGGAGATGCTTCTTTCTATGCGCTACAAATATCTGGACAATTTTAATATACCCTCTACAAGGGTATAAAAATTAAATCGCGGTTTGTGGAAAAACGGACATTTTGAGATTTATAAAAAAAATTAGGAAAAATCCTTTGGATATTCTTAGTACTCTAAAAAAGGTTTCATTATGGGTCAGCCATAACTTTCCGCGAAATTCACTTGCAAAGAATGAAATAGAAATTTGATATCAAACATGCTTTGACACTGAGCATATATAATATTGACTAACGGGAAATCGACCGTTTTAATATGTTTGAAAAAATTCTGGATATATCCTTTCAATATTTTAAGTTAGTTTTAAAATTTGCACGATGGGACGGACATGCCTTCATAGAGTTCTAATACAATGTTATTAAATGAAACATGTAAGAGTGCGATGCTTGCTGGCTCGAGTTCAAGAAGAAAACTCATATGTTGATTTGTTTCCAATATATTTCGGATGTACACCGGCATCCGTCTTCAGGGACACTACAAGGAACCATTCACCAATTATAACAGTACAATTAAACAACATTTTGAACATTTTTACATACAATATTTAACACGTCTGTACCGCTTGACGTGGAGTTTAATACTAAGCTCAGACGTGTTAAATATTGTATTGTAACCAGTGTTGCCAAATCAGCTTTTTTCCCGTCATTTCTAGCTTTTTTTAAAACCGTATTGCGGGAAAAATTTAGAAACAGCGGGAAGCGGGTTTTCTGGCTTTTTTAAAAATGATTTCCGCTTTTTTCAGCTTTATTTTTATTTTCTAGTCAATTGCAAAACTTATAAGCAAATCGATAGTTTGTTACCTCTGTCAGTCATTGCCACTTCTAACGTTCAGGAAACAGTTATCTCAAAGTGCTAGCCAAGTTTACAGTTCGATTGACAAAAATTCTAAAAGCTTTCAAACAAAAAAGTCGTAAAGTCTGGCTGCAGAACCCGGAGGCTTGGCTCAGCAAGAATGAATCTGATACTGCAGTTATTGCAAATGCACAATATGACAATGTTAATTTAACTAAACTTCAACTTAAAATAAAATGGATTATATCATCAGATACTTTGTTTTCAAAGATTTATGCTTCATTTGGACAGCGAATTGGAGAAATCTATTCGACACTGCTGCACAAATTTCTAAGTTATACTTATAAAGCAGCTGAAGCTCAGATACTGATCTACTTTTTAGATTTTCACAAAATTCATTGTATTAAGCAATTTAATTGATTTCAGTTTACGTCCAATACGCAGTTGTGAAGTAACGAGGAGTAAAGTGAAAATCTCATACAAAAATTTTGACAGGAGAGCACCTGACAATCTTAGCATTCTTCAACAAATTGACATATTTTCGGTTGACAACATTATATGACCAAAAAAACAAAGCATTGTTACCATTTTGGAAGTATTTAACAACGATGAAACTTAAGTTTTTGAGTAAAGTAATTGCTTTCAAAGCTCTGAAAGTAAGCAAAAATTTTTTGTGTTAGCCATGCTTGCGATTCAGATGTGGTGCTTGGTACATGGTCCAACGCTGAAGTTGAGCGTGTCTTCAGTCAGGTTAATATGGTAAAATCAAAACTCAGAAATCTAATGGAGGTGAGCACTCTCAACTCAATATTATGTATAAGATATTGGATATAAGTGATAGTGAAATAAGAATATTACATTAAAAATATTACATGTGCGAAATGGCGGTTCGATTATAAGGTCCTTCCTAGTAACTTAAAGCTAATAAGCACAACTGAGGCCTACCACAAGGATGAGGACGAGGAACTTCATCACTCTGATGTTTTAAATATATCATTGCATAAATAATAAGAAAAGCCATGCGCTTTTTTCCAGCTTTTTTGTCGAAAAAACTCATCTTTTTTTCCTCTCCGTCCCGCCGAAAACGGATTTTTGTTCTCGTCAAAAGTTGGCAACACTGATTGTAACCAACAACTTCAGAAACAATAGTAATATAAAAAAATAGAGGAAAGCTAACTTCGGCTCGACCTAAGTTTTTATACCCTTGTAGCTTGTATAATTTATATAAATTAGTAGCCTGAATCCACTGACACAAATATGTAAATTCGGCCAAATGTATATATTTTTGACAAGGCCTCCTATATACATATTTTACACCCAATTTCTATGGCAGCTATACTATATAGTTCTCCTATTAAACTTTGTGGAATTACGTGAAAGCATAGAAAATTTATAAATACGAGGTTTGGGGATGTTTGCGTTGAAGATAATCAAGTTTTTCTCACTAAAACATAATTTTCGACCGATGGTTCCTATGGCAGCTATATGCTACTTTATGTGATCGGAGATGCTTCCTTCTATGCGTTACAAACATCTCGACAATTTTAATATACCCTCTACAAGGGTATAATGAAGCTTTATTATACCCGTTACTCGTAGAGTAAAAGGGTCTACTAAAGTCGTGCAAATGTATGTAACAGGCAGAAGGAATCATTTCCGACCATATAAAGTATATATATTCTTGATCAGCATCAACAGCCGAGTCGATATAGCCATGTCCGTCTGTCCGTCTGTCCGTCTGTCTGTATGAACACCTAGATCTCAGAGACTAGAAGAGCTAGAGCAACCAAATTTGAAATGTAGACTCCTATTGTCTGCACGCAGATCAAGTTTATTTTCAATTTTTGCCACGCCCCCTCACGCCCCCGCAATTTGGAAAAAACGTCATATCTCCTACAGTTTTGATGATAGATGGTTCGTACTTTCTAGAGATATCTAGTACTCAAAATTATTTATCGATTTGCTGAAGGAATGATAAAGATCGGATGAACGATACTCAAGTTATGAGCAAAAAACGATCAGTTAACACCCACCACCCACCCCACCCATAACCTAAGCATTGCGTTCAGCAGCAATCTTAGTGAGAGAGAGAGAGAGAGAGAGAGAGAGAGACAGACTTAGAGAGCGCACTGCGTTGTGCGTTGTGTGTTAACTGGCCGTTTGACTCGTGACCAAATTCGAGCTGCGACATTAAGGGTGCAGAGTATGTAATAGTCGGGGTTGACCGACTTTCTTTCTTGTTATACCCGTTACTCGTAGAGTAAAAGGGTCTACTAAAGTCGTGCAAATGTATGTAACAGGCAGAAGGAATCATTTCCGACCATATAAAGTATATATATTCTTGATCAGCATCAACAGCCGAGTCGATATAGCCATGTCCGTCTGTCCGTCTGTCCGTCTGTCCGTCCGTCCGTCCGTCTGTATGAACACCTAGATCTCAGAGACTAGAAGAGCTAGAGCAACCAAATTTGAAATGTAGACTCCTATTGTCTGCACGCAGATCAAGTTTATTTTTAATTTTTGCCACGCCCCCTCACGCCCCCGAAATTTGGAAAAAACGTCATATCTCCTACACAGTTTTGATGATAGATGGTTCGTACTTTCTAGAGATATCTAGTTCTTAAAATTATTTATCGATTTGCTGAAGGAATGATAAAGATCGGATGAACGATACTCAAGTTATGAGCAAAAAACGATCAGTTAACACCCACCACCCACCCCACTCATAACCTAAGCATTGCGTTCAGCAGCAATCTTAGTGAGAGAGAGAGAGAGAGAGAGAGAGAGAGAGAGAGAGAGACGAGTTAAAAAATGTTGCATACTTTTCGGCTGACCCACCTCAGGCATACAGTAAGGCTATTAAACATTTGTTTCCATGAGTAACGGGTATATCGAAGTCGGTTAGAGCCGACTTTAACTTACGCTCTCGTTTTTATTAGGAAAGGTGATACGTTTTCAAAAGTTTTGTTGTCTGATCTGTTTATCGTGATGAATTTGGAGTCATTTATGTTGGATTTAGTAATTGACAAATATCTATTAATATCTGGCGGATAATAAATAGCCGAGTTAAAAAATGTTGCATACTTTTCGGCTGACCCCACCTCAGGCATACAGGAAGGCTATTAAACATTTGTTTTCATGAGTAACGGGTATATCGAAGTCGGTTAGAGCCGACTTTAACTTACGCTCTCGTTTTTATACTCTTGTCGAGGGTATATTAAAATTGTCCAGATGTTTGTAACGCTTTGAAGGAAGCATCTCCGACCCCATTAAGTATATATATTCTTGATCAGTCCGTCCGTCTGTCCGTCCGTCCGTCTGTCCGTCTTTTTCTATGCGATCTCCTCCGTCAATTTCAAAGCTATCTTAACCAAACTTTGCACGAAGTCTTTTGGCACAAAGACGCTGTACATTTGTCGGATCCGGCCGGATCGAATGACTATATCGTATAGCTGCCATAAGAACTATCGGTCGAAAAAGTAGTTTTAGTGAGAAAAACTTTTTTGTCTTCAACGTGAACGTCTCCAAACCTCGTATTTTTAAGTTTTCTATGCTTTCACATAATTTTACCAAGTTATATTAAAATCGGACAACTATATAGTATAGCCATACAAAAGTTATGTCTGAAAAGAAGTCTTAGTAGAAAACTTTTTTGTTTTTAATGCTATCGTTCCCAAACTTGTTATTGGTCAATATTATATGCTACCACACAATTCTGCCAGTTTTGATCCAAATGAGATGACTATAGAATATAGCTGCCGTAGGAACGATTGGTCGAAAAAGTAGTTCTAGCGTGAAAAACTTTTTTGTTGTTAATGGTAGCGTGTTTATACTTCCCAGTTATGAATTAATCAGTTTCCACACCATTTTAGGGAATTTGGTCAAAATCTGATGAATAAATCGTATAGCTGCCATATAACAAACTGGCAAGCAAATGGTCAAAGAAGTGACGCTAAGCTATTTCGACGATAGACAGCTAAGAATTTTCGACGAAAATAATTTAAAACCTTAATTTATATAAATTATACAGGCTACCAGGGTATATAAACTTCGGTCGAGTCGAAGTTAGTTTTCCTCTATTTTTTATGGGCATATTTGTATTTGATCCGATCTTCTTTTTTTTTGGAAACACATCGAAGTCATCGGCGTAGGAATATTTCTTAAACATAAAATGGCCATTGTCGATGGGAATGACGCTGTGGTATTTGTGAGTACCTGGTACCGTTTTCTTTTGGGCCCAATCGTATAACGCCTCGGGAGACAAAATTTGGTCAATTTTTTCCATGTCCATCCGTCCCATCGGGCAAATTTTAAAACTTACTTAAAATATTGAAAGGATATTTCCAGAATTTTTTCAATCATATTAAAACTGTCGATTTCTCGCTAGTCAATATTATATATGCTCAGTGTCAAAGTATGTTTGATATAAAATTTTTATTTTATTCATTGCAAGTGAATTTCGCGGAAAGTTATGGCTGTCCCATCATGCCTCTGTTTGTCGACTCTAAATAAAATAAAATAAAAAACAAGTAAGAGCGCTGTACTCGAGTTGCCCGACTACAAAATACCCTGTTCAATTGAGACAATTGTTTAATAACTTTTGTGTTTTTGCTCGTATCTTATTTTCCTTTTGAGAGTAGTTAGATGTAAGGCCTTGGATAGTATATATTAAGCCACCAGGTTCTAACTCTAAAATTGTGGCTGTGACAGTTTTCTGCGGTTTGAGGGGGGAGGAGGGGATATTTTCAAAATCTGAAACAAACTTGATCTGGGTACGGTATACACCTATGTGCATGCCAAAATTTGTGTCTCTATCTCTTATAGTCTCTGAGATCGACGCGTTCATACAGACAGACGGACAGACGGACATGGCTATCTCGACTCGGCTGTTGATGCTGATCAAGAATATATATACTTTATAGGGTCGGAGAAGCTTCCTTCTGCCTGTTACATACATTTGCACAACTTCATGATCCCCTTTTCCCATTTTTAATGGGAACAGGGTATAATAAAATGAAACCTTTTTTAGAGTACTAAGAATATCCAAAGGATTACTCCTAAAATTCTTAAAAAAATATTAAAAATCGTGGAAAACTGCGGTTGCCTGAAAAAAATTCAAATGTTTGGAGACTATGGAAAAAATAGTTGCCCACTTCAGAAATAATTACCCATATACATTATGGGATCGAAAATACCTTTCTAGAAGTAAACAGATTGCAAACTCGATTTAAACACTTAAAATGTGATGTATCTTTTAATTATTATGATTTGTGTCTTTCACAGCTGTCAATCAAGAAGGTGCGAACTTCGAAGGATTATCGAAAGGCAATGTCACGCTACTGGTAGAAAGTATGCTTGGAACACAAGAATTGTCTCAAACAGAAGTAAACTTCCCCATTACCATCAAAATTACACCAAAACCTCCCAGAAATAAAAGAATTTTGTGGGATCAGTATCACAGCTTAAGGTACCCGCCAGGGTATATTCCAAGAGATGATTTAAAAATTAAAACAGATCCTCTTGATTGGAGAGCAGACCATATACATACAAACTTTAGAGATATGTATATCCATTTACGTAACGTTGGTTATTATATTGATGTTTTGAGACAACCTTATACTTGCTTTAACGCATCCGAATATGGAACATTATTGATTGTAGATCCTGAGGAAGAATTCTTTACTGATGAAATAGCTGCCCTAGAAGCATACGTGTATGATGCCGGATTAAGTATTGTTGTCTTTGCGGATTGGTATAATACAACTGTAATGAGAAAAATCAAATTTTTTGACGAAAATACCAGACAATGGTGGATACCTGATACGGGGGGAGCAAATGTTCCTGCTTTAAACGATTTGCTGAAACCCTTTGGAATTGCCTTTGGAGACTTTGTTGGAGAGGGACACTTTAAACTTGGAGATCATTCAATGTATTATGCCAGTGGCACAACAATAATACAATTTCCAAAAAATCCAAATGACATCGTTGTGGGCACATATTTAAATGACCAAGCATTATCAGTAAATAAGTGTTTTGTATTTGATTGCCATATTTTATAACTACATATTTTATATTCTAGATAATTGGAAAAACTAAAAGCCCGACAAAGGAATCTAAATTGTTTGTGCCGATTCTTGGATTGTTTGAAACGAATCTCGAAAGTCGACACAGGAATGAGCAGTTTATGAGCAATTTTCAAACTGAAGAAGACCTGACGAATTGGATAAATAGTGAATCGGAGGGCCATGCAAAATTGAATAATCGCATTCTGCTATTCAATAAAGATGAAATGACTGCCGGATTCTCTGATAAAAGGAGTGTTAATTCGGCGGGGCGCATTGCAGTATATGGGGACTCTAACTGTTTGGACTTAACTCACATGGAGAAGGCTTGCTACTGGCTTTTATTAACCTTCTTAGATTTTGCAATGAATTCACATAAATCCAGTTTACTTCAGAATTTAAACCGTATTTCCGAGTTTGAAGATCTACAAATTAAACCGTTGCCTTTAAGGATATCTAGTAGCAATTTAAGAAAATTTTCTAAAGTCGTTATAGAAAAAAGAAGAAAAAGAGTTCTGAAGTCATGTGAACAATTGGAATGGATTACTCCAACATCTGGTGCAACAAATCACAATATGAAACCTAAGAGGACTTGGACTTCTACTGAAAGTAACGGTATTAAACTATTAGGGAATTTACTAGTCCGCGTAAAATGGTAAATATTAAACTCCGAAATTTTACTACATAACAACAAAACACATCAGAAAAAAAATTACAACATTCTTGATGCCTTGGGTATTGTTTATAAAAATGGATCGTAAAATTTAAAGTGTAAAGACTTGAAGTGCTCAAAGTGTCGACTAAAATCACTTGGTATCGTGATACTTTTTATATAGACATTTAACTTTGTGGTTAATGGAATACGCTTTGTCTGAGTGGATAGGCTTGACAACTCGAATTTTTTGATTTGCAGACTATTGCAGAGGTCAACAAATATGTTTAAATCAGGGCTGCAAATCTCCTAAAAATCACCCCGGGTTCGAACCTGCAAAATCTTTTGATTTCACGGAGAGGGTTCAGGTCACTGAACCTAGGTTCGGGTTCGAACCGGGGTTCAGGAATAATTTTGTTCTTCGCTAATTCAGAAAACGTACTTAAATTGAAACAACCTCAAATATTTTATTTATAAAAAGAAGTTTAGAGGCTTGATAATATCATATTCGAGCTTGGGAGCTTGGGTCATGGAGAAATGATTATTAGAGATCAAATTTACGCTGCCTCTTAATTTTGAGTGATACTTAAAATTGAGATACTTATAGTCCGCATTGAGATTCTTATTGTCCGCATTGGAAATCGCAGTGGTTAGAGAATTTATGTTTGTTAATAACTTCAGACAAGACACACACACACACACACACCACAAATGAAGATGGCCGACTGTACAGCTGTTTCAAGAACTTCCCGGTTCTATCATCAGCAGGCTTTGCCTATCTTCTGTAAGTCGGCAAAGGCCGTCTCATGCCAGCATTGCTATGACTGTTTGGAAATTCCAAAGGCTGCACAAGGGCAAAAACTGACAACAGACAACGCCAAATTGAAAGAAGACTTTGAATATGTGTGTGCAATGCACATTACGGCCTTCTTTTATATTAATGGGTAAAATTCTCTCCCTTCGGTTAACGCACTTGGTATAAATTAATCATTAGTGTGTCTTCCAGCAATCTTTCATTACTGACTACCGCTGGAAAAAAATTTAATAGAACATGTTTTTTGAACCGAACCCTTTTCTACTTTAATTTGCTCCGGTCCAGGTTCGGGAAGAAAAAATTATTTGCTCCGGTTCAGGTTCGGTTCGGACTTCCCAAAAATTCAGGAGTCTTCGACTCCGCAGCGGTTCAACGCCGGACCGGCTTGTAGACCTGGTTTAAACAAGGGCTATTCCCACATTATAATAAAACTGAGAAACTAAAAAAAAAATGTCAATCAAAAGAGAAATATGCAGCGTGTCAAAAACAGCTGAATACGATAAATCTTGAAGGTAGCTCGTGGGTGGTAAGTTTACCGTTTAACGAAGACTAGTGAATACCTCTTTTATTCTAATGCTCTCTGAAAATTGCATCAATAATGTTTCTATTTGCAGTGCTCCAAGACAATTTAATAAAGGAAATTGCTCGATCTTTACACATTCAGAACTATAAGGAGAACATTGATTTTAATATAAAATATTCATTTATATTTCTGATAAGCCTTAGCCTTATTATAATAATCCTTTTTTTGATATTTATAAAAAGACATTTTGTTTTTAAGTTTTGTAAATAAAGTAAATCGAATTAAGCACCAGTTGAATAAAAAGTTTTTTAATCTCCGTGATTTTGCTTACATCCGGATTGCTTTAAATCCTTACGGCCACTACGGACATGCGACGTAAGTAATTTAGCTTACTTCGTCACACACAGAGTTAGTAAAATAGCACACATTTTTATACTCTGTACCGAAGGTTATTAGAGTATATTAAATTTGTGCAAAAGTATGTAACAGCCAGATTTGCTTTCATCTCCGACCCTATAAAGTATATATATTCTTGATCAGCATCAACAGCCGAGTCGATATAGCCATGTCCGTCCGTCCGTATGAACGAAAAGATCTCAGAGATGGTAAGAGATTGAGGTTTGACACGTGTATCTTCCACAGTTTAGATTCCACAGAGATATCTAGTAATTAAAATTATTTATCGATTTGCTGAAGGAATGATAAAGATCGGATGAACGATACTCAAGTTATGAGCAAAAAATGTCCAGTTAACACCCCCCACCCATAACTACAACATTCCGTTCAACAGAGGCAATCTTAGTGAGAGAGAGTATGACTCGTGAGCAAATGCAAGGGTAAGGGTACAGAGTATGTTATAGTCGGGCTTGACCGACTTTCTTGACTTATAAAGGGCGGTTTCCACGGGTCAAGAAAAATTTCTCGTGAAAAAGTTGATATTCCGCAGATTCTTAACAGAGTCGGCTAAGCAGCTGCTATTACCACGAGAACACACTTTTTTCTATCGATAAACGTTTCAAAGAAACCTTAAGCTTATTTTGCGATGTTAAATGAGCCCGCGAACTTACAAACAACAACGCCTCATATAACATATATTGTGTGCTATTTTAATAATATTTTATTATAAATGAAATGAATAACACATTCTTCTTCTTCTTTATTGGCCCGATAACTGCATAACAACCGCTTAACGGTCTCGGCCTCTGCTATGAATGCCCTCCACTCGTTTCTACTTCGTGCGAGTCCTCCAAAGTCAGCCGCCTTCGCTTTGTACGCCTTTTTTACTGGAGCTTCTTCATCCATCCGTGTCACATGTCCTGTCCAGCGCAGCCGCCATATTGCAGGACTGGGATGATGAGCGACTATTTTTGTTCTTCGAGAAAAGGCTCTGGTCTCGAACTCCCTACTGAGCCCGTAGTTGCATCGGTTTCCAAGAGTGATTCTTCTTCGGATCTCCAGGCTGATGTTGTTGTCATCGTCCCGAGGTAGACAAAATCCTCTACAACTTTAAAGTTGTAGTTTTCCATCCACTGTTTGGCCATAGCTTGCTAACCATCAATGTAAAATTGGCTCAAACAGCACACCAAAGGAGGGCCAGGGCCAAAGCTTCTCTCAATCTCTTGGCTTGTGTGCTTACAATTTTTCGCACAAGAGAAAGGTACCTACAGTTTAACGCCGAATCCGAACTGCAATAGTTAGAGAATTTTTGCTTTTTCATAGCTAGTTAATTCACAGCTGGCGCCAGTAGCTGGTGAAGGTGACCGGGTGTATAAAAGCTTTTTCTAAAGAAAGAAAAAACTTTTTCTATTTGATGGTCCGAGGCGGGATCGAACCCACAACCTCCCGCACCAGCAGCCACACATACAACCTCCAGCTTCCGCACCAGAAGCCACACCCGGCGTACCTCCATATTCCAACTTTTTAAAGTACTGCTCGAGCTTGTAGATCATTCGTTGCATCATTACGATATCGTCTGCTGCTCGTACAAAAGTACTCGGAGTTTGCCGATCCATAGTCCTCTGCAATTTCATCATGGAGATCGTTTCGGAATAGTATAAACAGCAATGGGGAAAGAAGACATCCTTGCTTTACGCCTGAGTGTGTGCGGAAAGATTCTGACAACTCATTTTAGTCCACTCTGAGAATGATGTATTGCCATAGATATTTTGCAGGAGACTTTGTAGTTTTGATGAAATACCCAATTGAAGTAATTTGTATAAAAGTAGTTGTTCTCCGCCAAACGCTGCCGTAAAGCCTACGGAGTAAGCGTATACTTTTTTCTTTTCAGCCAGTTAAAGATGTACTGCCGCTGCCAGGATAAAGACGTTGTCCGAAGTAGTGTACTCAGGCCGGAAACCTGCTTGATACTCGGAAATAAGCTTTTCTCGTCTGTTAATCTGTTGACAATTGATGATGGGTATATCAGTAATTTCGAATCTCAGTTCATGAAAGCTATTCCTCTATAGTTGCTAGCCTCATGGTGGCAGCTCTTTTTGTGGATCGGAAAGATCACAGTTTCTTATCATTATCAAGTTGACCCGTTATTATCATTCGGTTATATACACCGACAAGTTCCTCTTGGAATGATTCCGTGGATTACGTAAAGCATTCGTAACCTCATCTTTAGTAATTGGAGCATCTAGTTCAGTATCCTCAATAAGAAACGGCGCATGTTCTATACTATTTGCTGATTGCCTGGAATTCAAAAGTGTTTGGAAGAGGAGCGCGAACTCTTCTGCCGATACATCTGTTCTTGGAAAGTTTCCACCATTGCTTGCAATCTTCGACCGTGTCTATCTTCTCCACCGACCTCTTGCTATGTTCATCCTTACTTAGGGCGCATTGTGACATACTCGCGATTTTTTTGCATGTAATTTTGTTTAAGATGGTCACTGTTGCTTTAAAGAAATGTATTAAGTGGCAAAAATGAAAGATCCCTTGCTTTTTGGCATTTCCAATTAAAAAACGGCCGTTTTTAATACAGCCGGTGACTGTCTAGTTAGGGCGCTGCACTTTTTATAGCATTAGTTAATGTTCGCAGTCTGACATTTTCCTCTTGTCTGATGACCACTAACTTCTCGTCCATTTTTCTTTGACAAGCTTCTTTTTGGGAAGGCGATTGCGACTTTTCTGGGTAGTGCTAGCGGATTTTCTTGTTCGGTAGTCTTAACGGTGAGCTGTAACGCAATGGGTAAATGATCTGACCATATTTTTTATTGTACCTCAAATTTGTTGACTAAATGAAGGGTGTCATGAGATATTGCACAAAGATCATTTACTGAGTTTCCCGCACAAAATGTCCTTCCATTTATTACAGTAAGTCCATAATCATCATCAATCATTTCATAAATGTTGTGCCCTTCGTATTCATTAATTTATCCTGTGAATTCTCAACTTTCTATTCCCAGCGGAAATGCTGGTAGCAAAGATTCCTCCAGTGGTTGTTACAATTCTCCTATTCGCACATTTAAATACCGAATAATAGCCCGTTTTTTATTTTCTTTTGTATGAAAGTTATTCGTTACTACTCCAAATTCAGCATTCTAGCAACAGCCTCAAATATACATCAGGTCCAACGTTATCTCCATTCCGCATCAAAACCATCCTGTGTATGAAAGGTGTGAGTTGTCTTAAAGCCTATGTTCGGAGTAGTGCGTGGCCCACAGGATAGCCCACTCCTATCATTATGTATCATGCTCTAGTTTAAATTCAATTTAACTGTCATTTGCGCTCATTTTGATTATCTCTCTCAATTATCTATTCCTTTCGATTATCTCTTCCTTTCTGTCATGCCTTGGCCTTGCCTTTGCCAATTGTCTTTATCTAAATTCACTTCGTCTTGAGCATCGGCAGAGTGCAGCTGCGTATTTTAAAACATTGAACGTTTGTAACAAAAGGCGATTAATTGAACATTTATATCAAAATCAAAGTTTAAATTTGGAGCAAGTCTGTATTCATTGGCAAGGAAAGCAAAACATCAAAACATTTTGTTTGTTCGGTTGGCTTCAAGCAGCCGATATAATTTTTTACTCCAAATATGCTGCCTCCGCTTGCCCGATCAAAGCGGATCTCGTAGCTGGTTTCCAAAGGATGGCGCTCAATCCTTTGAAAAGCAAATGACGTTGATTAATTTGATCAACCAGCCGAAATACATCTCTTTGTTCCCCTGCATTATACTGCCTCAAAAGTTCAAAGTCGGTTTTTAGCTTGGCGTTCTTTTCCTTAAGGGCTTTGACATCACTACCCAATGCACTCATCTCTCCTTTAATTTCCCTTATGTCTTCTTTTACTGCCAAATTCTAAAGTTTGACATACAGTAATGAAGCCATCGACTCCTTGTTTAAGCGCATCCAGTGAGAGAAATCCATTTTTCCAAGTTCCATATTTCTCTCCTCATCTTCCGGCCTGGCGATGCCAGCCTGTGATATATTCAAACAATAATAGTAAACAACTTAATGAATAGTAATCGATATAAATATAAAAGGACAAAGTTATTAAAATTCAATGTGGTGTTCTCCCCCAACATCCTCCCTGCGTTAGTCAAGTACTAATTTCTTTGCGGGATGGATGGCCGACGAAAATTTGTTTTTGTGGTTCTAACGTCTGCAACCCGGATCCGTACTCCCTTTCCTGGAATGGCTGCCACTACTCTGACTTATAACCATTGTTGTGGAGGTGTGTTGTCTTCATGTAATATTACAAGTTGACTCTCACAAATGTTTGGCTGCTCCTTTGTCCATTTTCTCGCTGTTGAAGGGTATGAAGATGGTCTCGCTGCCACAACGCCTAGAAGTGTTGCTTCAGATACGTAATCCTCTGCCACCTGTGTAGGTATCTGAGTCTCTTCTTTCATTGGACTGTCAACGGAGCTCCAATTAAAAGATGTACGGGCGTGACTGCGCTCGTGTCAGTTGGATCTTCTGTTGCTGGGGAGTTGCCTTTTGCCTGGAGATCGATATGGCTTTGACGTCAATAAATAATGTTTAAAGCTCTTCAAAGGTTAAGTGCATATTGGCCATGTTCTTCAAAGCCAACTATTTGGGCGAGATCACCGCAGCCTCCCAGAGGCCTCCACTTTGGAGTGACGGGGGAATAAAAAGAAGTCAAAACCTTTATTAGTACAAAAAACATTAATTAGATCCAGAGAGTCTTGTTCAGCACTTGATCTTTAAGTCCCTCTAACTTCGTGGCCGCGCCAACTAAATTTTTTGCGTTGTCGCAAAACAGACGGATAGGAATCCGACATCGGGCGACAAATCTTCGAATGCAGAGTAAAAAGGCGTTTTTGACAGTTCCGATACTATTTCGATATGAACTGCCTTAGAGAAGAAGCAGACAAATATGGCGCAGTACGGTTTGTAGGGTGGTTTGCCTCTAATTCGATAAGTTGTCAAAAATGGATAGCAGAAATCGACGTCAGTAACTAAAAATGGTATTTTTTCGCCCACCCGATCAGCATAAAATTTGGTTTGTAGTGAAAGCAAACTGTGCAGTCACAAACCACCTTCCCTTTCCTGTTAAATGCCGTTGTATTGATTACCCACAGATTCCCCCGAAGTAATGAAAGAAGAATCATGGGGCCTGCATGTAGGTTTTTCCTATGTAGGAACGAATGGAAGGAATGTAGGAAGTTTTGTGAAACGATGGTTCTGAGGTAGCAAAGCCTGAAACTTTGCGTCAATCAGTGAAGATTGAACTCTAGTCGCCACCGGTCGTGTTTTTCCCAAGCTCCACTCCTTCTACGCCTGTTTTATTTTATTTAAATTAAATAGACTTCGAGCATTATTAATGTACTTTGCCATTATTGGTGGTGTAGTAAACCTCCTCGGTCTCTGTGCATAATAAAATAGGCTCCTGCATTTGTTTATTTAAATAAAACTAGCAGCTTTGGCTCCATGCATTGTTGTTGTTTCGGTCAATTGCGCTCTGTTGCTGTGCCTAATTACTCTCTGTAACAATCTAAGCGTGTCGTTCCAATTCTCTCGTGCTCCCGCGCCCAAACTCCCTCTAGCAATCTCGTCTTCTGCTATAACGGTGCTTGAAAATTCGCCGTGAGATTGTCTTTATTGCTATTGTAAAGCGTGTCGAGCTAATAGCAAGAGATCATCGCCCTTCATCACTCTCTTTCTTGGACTGCTCTAATTGTGTTCGTTTCATTTGCGCGCCCTTAAGAGAAGTGGCTATCTTAAGCAATATATATATAAGCATAATATTTTGTGCAATGGGTAGCTGTTGCGCTGAAAGTTGTAATTACAATAGAAAGATAACCTCGCGTCAGTCTTTTGCGTATTGTTGGTTGTGCCCTAACGTCGCCCATAATAACTGTATTCTGTTTGGATCATATGGTGGTCGGATTGCGGACCTTCTTAAAGACGGAATTGGCCTCACCTGGACTTGCTGGAAATGCATGGGCATTGCAGCGAATATGCGAATATTTATGCGGCAAACTGATTTGGAGTTCCAATCCGTCTATGGTGTCGTTCGGGATCTCCAAACTAAGTTTGTAACTATGCAATCGAATTTTCGCAATCGAAAAATTGTGGATGATTCCCCAACAAGAAAAGAATGCAGTCCGTCTGTGCATAATCCCAAATCTTTGATCTTAATTCCAGAGGCTGATGAATGCTCCAGTAACGATCTGCCGTCTGCCGTTGATGCCCCTTCCGTTGTTGTGGATGAAACTCTCTCACTGACCGCTTCTTCCAATGCAACTTCGGCCAACTCTGAAATGCCCACCACATCACTCACCACTGACATAACCACGGCTGCTGTTTTTTCCGCGGATACTTGTCCAGCTCCTCCTCAAGTGCCTAACAATGGTCCCCCAACAACCTTGCCTTCCTCCCATATGCCTAATATAGTGTATGCAGCTGCGCCTACAGTTTTATCTGCAGTAGGATCAAACGCTCTAGCTGCCGATCCTCCTCGAAGATATATTTTTGTTTCGCGCCTTGTGCCATCGGCAACGGAAGATCTCGTCATGACCCATATCCGTTCAAGGCTTAACATTAATGTCTCACCTGGTCTAGTGGTCTCAAAAACTAACTCTAAAACTATACGTGATATTACCTCGTTTAAGATTCTAGTACCTAAAGCGTACTTTGATAGAGTACTCGAGCAATCTTTCTGGCCTGAACATTCCGTGGTTCACGAATTTGTAAGTAGGCCTAGTCGTAGATCACGTTTCAACAATTTGCCTATTTCGTCAGCCTCAAAAAGCTAAATACGACCTTTTCCCTCCTTTACCAGAACGTTCGCGGGCTTCGAAGTAAGCTGGCCTTACTCTATACTAAAAGTGTGTCTTGTGATGTCGACATTATTGCACTTAGCGAGACCTGGCTCAGCCCCGATATTTGCAATAGTGAAATTCTCACTGATAGTTTCACAATTTACAGAAAGGATCGCCGTGGCCGTCGTGGTGGGGGTGTATTAATTGCTGTAAAATCTGATTGGCCCTCTGTATTAATCGACTGTAATGCTGGCAGTGATGCCGAATTTATAGCCGTAAAGGTTTCTCTACACGCCTATTAAGTGTATATCTCCTGTTCCTATATTCCTCCAGCATCTGACTCTTCCATTTATCTGCTCCATGTTTCATATATTCAACACGTGTCATCCCTTCTGGGTGACCGGGATCGTTTAATGGTGCTAGGGGACTTTAATTTCCCTAACATATCTTGGACCATTTCTGATGATCCAAATACAGTGTACCCTCTGGAAAGTAATGAGTTCGTGGACTGCATGGCTGAATTATCGCTTGGTCAGATCAACTCTGTACTAAACTGTAAGAACAAAGTTCTGGATCTAGTTTTTGCCTCTGATCCATCTTGCTCAACAGTCAGTAAATCCGTTCCATTATCTGTTCCCGCAGACTCATATCATCCTACCCTTCTAATTGATTTAGAAGTGTCTAAGCCCGCCACTGCTTTATTGACGTCCCCCCCTCACCTCGCATTCTGCTTTCAAAAAGCAGACTTCTCTGTTCTAAATCTCTCACTCTCTCAGTACGACTGGTCCTTTCTTGACCATTTTAGGGACGTAGACGGTGCTTCTTGTGCTTTTTATGACGCTCTTTTTGAAATTTTTAATATCTGCGTTCCTCGCGCTAGTCCTCCTAGTTCTTCTCGCTCTCCTTTATGGTTCACTCGGCAATTGACTAGCCTAAAAAATAATAAGTCTCGACTGTTTAAAAAATTTAAGCGCTCTGGATCGCAGACTGACTTCGCCAAATATGAGGTGGCTCGTTCTGAATTTGAACAGCATAAAGAGGATTGTTATAGCAATTACCTACTCAGGTGTAAGCGGGACTTTCATAATGACCCCAAAAAGTTCTATGATTTTGTCAGCTATAAACGTAACTCCTCACAATTCCCCCCTTCACTTCATTTCAATAATGCCAATGCTGAGAATGATTGTGACATAGCCAGCCTATTTGCCTCTTTTTTCCAGCTTTGCTATGCTCGTCCGGATACGAACTACGATGTTTCTCCAATTTACCCTCACCATATTAGTCGCTCTAACTGCATTCACCCTCCTATAATGGATCATAGTTGTATTCTATCTAATTTAAAGGCACTTAAGCCGTCATTTTCACCTGGACCAGACAATGTCCCTAGCTGCGTCCTTAAATATTGCGCTGATTTCCTTTGCGATCCCCTTCTAAAGCTGTTTAGTCTATCCCTTGAGCTTGGTGATTTCCCCCTATTATGGAAGCAATCGTTTATTATTCCAATTCATAAAAAAGGGTCCAGGTCCGATATAGCCAATTACAGAGGAATCTGTAAGCTTTCTGCAATTTCTAAACTATTCGAGCATATAATTACTTCCCAATTACAACATTTTTGCCAACCCATCCTGAGTCCATCCCAGCACGGTTTTATACGCCGACGCTCAGTTTCCACTAACCTACTCGAATTTTCTTCAATAGTAAATCAGGGATTTCCTCATCGTAAACAAATTGATGTCGTCTACACGGATTTTAGCAAAGCCTTTGATTCAGTGAATCATAATTTACTTCTACATAAATTATGTTTAGTAGGTCTTCCATCCAACTTTCTCCGCTGGGTCAGATCATACCTTTCCAATCGGTTTCAACGTGTGCGTTTTAAGTCTGCTGTATACGAAATCGATCACGTCACTTCTGGAGTTCCACAGGGCAGTCATCTTGGTCCATTGTTATTCAACCTATTCATTAACGACATCCCGCAAGTTCTTTCCTATTCAACTGCCCTAATGTACGCTGATGATCTCAAGCTTTGCGCGTCATTTAACGATCCAGTTTCTCCACTTCTACTACAAAGTGACTTAAATGCTCTGAGTGCTTGGTGCCACCTGAATAGTCTTCCCCTTAATATTGCAAAGTCCAATATTATAACTTTTCACAGAACTAAGCCGTATCTCTACGATACACCATTAACGGTGAACCACTAGTTCGCATATACAAGGTCAATGATTTGGGTATATTTTTCGAACCCAATCTGAGTTTTAACAGTCATATTTCCGTGATTTGCAACAAGGCAAAAAGCGTCCTTGGATTTATCAAGAGATGGTCAAAGGAATTTTATGATCCCTACACCACCAAACTCCTTTACTCATCACTGGTCCGACCAAATCTGGAATATTGTTCATGCCTCTGGTCACCGCACTACCTGACTTACCAGAATCAAATCGAATCAGTTCAGAAACAGTTTCTGATTTTTGCCCTTCGTGGCCTAAACTGGGACACCACCATCCATCTACCCCCATGAACAGAGATTGCGCCTAATTGACCTCCCGTCACTTAAATCCAGAAGAATCTGTCATTCTGTTATTTTCATCCACAAGCTTTTGGCTCTCGAGATTGACTCCATTGCTCTTTTATCTCTAATTAATTTGTCAGTGCCACTTAGAGCATCTCGACACTACACACCAATCTACCTTCCGCCCCGCCTGACGAACTATGCTCATCGAGACCCCTTCCGTTGCCTGTGCCTTGCTTACAACGAGTACTATCACCTATTTTCTATAGATGGCTCTATTATAGACGTTAAGAACTCTTTAATGTCATTCCTAAACTAAAACATTCATTCCACGGCTAGTGCGCACTCTGACCACTTATGCTGTGAGTTGGACCATAGCTGGCATTGGCCAATAAATTAGTCCCACCGGGTCAGAGTTTGCTATTAGCTGGATTTTAATTTGGATTAATTTTTACTTAGTGTTTAACTGAACATTGTTAAACTTAACTCTGAATAAATAGTCGAAGTGGCTTTATATGGTATCTCTGCCTGCGCTAACCTACCAACAACTCTCCTCACACATACTTTAGCATCGCTTAGGATCATTTCATGAACGGATGGCGAAAGCCGTTGTAAGCTAGGCAGTAAAATCTTGTTTTTCTCTAAGGCTTCTAGCTCTGCTGCATATGATTCTTGGTGAAATCTTGAGATAATTCTCCAAAAAGTTTGATTGAATTCTATGGTAGGTATATGAATTACGCCTTCTGGTGTTAGAGTGATGTCCGGTTGGTCTTTGTTAACGCTGCGATACATATACGATAGGATGCGTAGGATCCGTGTGTAGAAGGAACAATCGTCTATAATTTGATTCAATATGGACGGCATCTGCGTTCCGTCTAGAGTTTTACAGACTAATGCTGCTTTCGTGCGAATTTCTATAGGCGGCGGGAGTGGCTCAATTTTTTCTGGCCATTTGTCAGCTGAATGACGCAGAAATTCTGCCCCAGCTAGCCAATTGTTGGAAAGAAGATCCTTTGCGCGTCATCCTCTGGACACAATATCTTCTGGATTCTTTGTAAAGTAATGTAGCCCTTGGTTTGTTGCAGCTCGGAAACCCTGTTGGCCACAAAGCAATGCAGCTTGAAGGCGTGCATTTTCATCCACTAGAGTACAATTTTCGAATCCTTCCAGAAATAGATGTGCTTTACATACTTTTCCATTTTTGAAGCGAATTTCTACCATAATTGGTTGAGCAGCACTGCCGCGGAAAGTTCTAGTCTAGGGATTGATTGCACCTTAGTAGATGCTACTTTGGACTTTGCGACAAGCAAGTTCACTTGAATTCCATCTGCTCGTTCAGATGCGTCGGAAAACCCAAGAATTTCCGACTTAGAAGCATGTGATGTGTGAACAAATGGTGAGATCTGTAGATGCGAAAGATCCTGTAGATCATGGAGTAGCTCTTTCCAACGAATGAGTAGCTCGGAGCAAATTTGTGCATCCCACTCGAGTCCCTTTAATCAGGGCTGCAAACCGGTGTTGAACCGAACCGATTCGAACCCGAAATTTCGCTTTTTTTTACTGTAAACCAAACCCAGAACCGAACCACGAGGACGAAAATAGAACCCGTGCCGAATCCAAGCTTTGGGTTCGGTTAAAAAAAAAATTAAATTGTCTTCGATTTGTTGTTTTCTCCTTTTCGCACTCCATATGTAAAACAATTTAAATACTTGAAGAATCAGAGCGTGCTATTGTATGTAATACTTCTTTGCCTACCTATGTACATATGTATACATTCATACGTATGCGTAATTTGTATTATATGTGTATACATAGACCACAATACTTGCAGTCAAAGATATTAATTTGTAATATACTACAAATTTATACATATCAATCACAATTGATAGAGGATAGAGACTGCTCGACAACCCTGGCAAGAAAAAGCTGTGCATAGTTTGTACTCCCGGGAAATTTTAAAAATTAAATTTAATAAAGGTGCAGCGAAGTTGTTTCTATTGGATATTATTGGATATCCGTAGAAGAAGTGCTGACGCAATACATTTCGGCCCAACTCATTACTGGCAGCAACCAAAATCATCTTCAAGCAGCGGAGCACCCAAGACCTACACCAACAAAAGCAGTAAGTCTCAAGACAACAACAATAATCAAACCTACTGACCATCCAAGACAAAAATTGCGGGCTTGGACTTTGGACTCCAGCTGATATTCACGAGCGTCACTATATTCTCTGCACGTCATAAGAACGAGGGAGAGGAAGAAAAGTGCTAATAAGCACGAAACAAGTTCATTAGCTGCATAAAGCTTGACTTCAAAGCTCTGGGTGAAAGTATTGGCTTCGAAACTTTCAACTGCCCCTCAATCCCTCAATCACAGGTGCAAAACGGCTTCTCAAGAAAACTTCGCCTGATGTAAGAATAGATGAAAAGTTTAAAAAAGTTGTATCCGAACAGGATATTTTGGATGTCAGAGCGAATGTGGAAGAAATGGCAGCAAAAGTCGAACACCTAACGGAGGAAAACAACATTTTAAAGGCCGAAATCCAGGAGCTACGTAGCCAAAAACAGGATGAATCAATTCGTCTTTTGAGGGTCGAAGATGAGATTAAGAAACGAAACTTGATTTTTTGAGGCTTGGATACGCAAAAATACTTTATACCCAATCCAGTCGGTAATGGCTCAGAAGCCAAAGCTAAAGTCGAACTTTGTCATCGAGTCAACTAGGAAAATAAACTAAAAAGGCTGACTGTTTGGCGCAATGTGAGTCAATGACCACCGCACAAACAGTGCTAAAGCAATTCAAACTGCTAAAGGGGTCGACAATCTATGTTGAGAAGGATCTTAACAGCATATGGCAGTGATATTCTAATAGTATAGCATACCTTCAGGTTAATTCTTTTAATTGAGCAAAATGCATAGAATTCCTCCAAATACATCTGCCGACATGGGCCAAGGCACACCATGTGCCTCTATACCCTCAATCACAGGTGCAAAACGGCTTCTCAAGAAAACTTCGCCTGATGTAAGAATAGATGAAGCGTGCGACACAGTGGGAAATATGAAATTGACGGCACTGATGGATGTTATGTCTTCGCTTTTGGATGAAAAGTTTAAAAAAGTTGTATCCGAACAGGATATTTTGGATGTCAGAGCGAATGTGGAAGAAATGGCAGCAAAAGTCGAACACCTAACGGAGGAAAACAACATTTTAAAGGCCGAAATCCAGGAGCTACGTAGCCAAAAACAGGATGAATCAATTCGTCTTTTGAGGGTCGAAGATGAGATTAAGAAACGAAACTTGATTTTTTGAAATCAATTGCGTAAAAATGCTATGCTCACACTTAGGGAGTAAATATTGGCATCGAACTCCAACAAAAAGGTTTTTGTACGCGATGACAGGCTTGCTACAGAGGATAAATGGTTTTACTGGAATACCCACAACGAGCTTATGCACAACGGGCATTAAGAAGAAGAAGAAACCCTGCAAGAACTATACGGCCACGATTACAGCTTTAACACTAAATATGAGGATCTAGTTCGCAGGGAAAATGTCCAAGCAAAAAACCAAAAACGCATCAACTCCAGCACATATTTAATAATAATTTTTCTTGTAGTCTTACAATATTAGCATATAATATAGCTGGCTTAGCAAATAAGGTCCTATTAAAAGCTTGTTTTGAATATGGGCATTTCCACAGAAAAGTCCACCGAGACCAAAAAATTTAAAAGTGCTTTAAAACACTTTTTTTTTTATCATATTTTCATGAGGAAATGGCGCAAGCGCCATTTTTCTCATTTGGATACGTTTTGTTGTCATAAAAATGCCTTTAGATTGCATTGATTTTTGGTCTCTAAAATATTTCTAAGGGTACAAAGAGGTAAAAAAATATTACATAAGACACCATAAGAAACTATGTGATTGCAATTAACTGTATGTTTCTGCTTAATATTGTAACAAAAACAACATTAATAAAATGAGGAAATTTCAGTAACGTAACGTCAGGTAACGTCACGTCAGATACTTATGCAATTAAAAAAAAATTGAGCAAATATTTTTGAATAAGGTTACCTGGAAAATAAACTCGAATTATTTCAAATCCTACCAAAAAAAAATATTATACAAAAAACTTTGCCCAATTCGCAGAGTTTTGCAATTTTCTAAAACAAGTCAAAAACCACTTCCGTTTTGTGTAACGTCACGCCAGCACATATTTTTGCTTATATCTTTAACTCCTTATGATCGATGTATGTAATTGTTTTTGCTGATTGTAGTGCTACTTAATTGCTACCCAAATGTAAAACAATCTTATTAAAAATCCAAGATTTTCATATTTTTTTAAAACATTTTATCGTACAAACGTAACGTCACGTCAGTTTGGAAATGCCCATATGTCACTTATGATATTTTCGAAACGTTTGTCGACAAAAATGAACAACAATTCGACGCATACTTCCCTAACCATCTGCTACAATGGATACCAGCGACAAGGAACTCAACTCGGGGTAGAGCTAGTGGCGGGAGCCTTTATGGAATAAAAAAATGCGTTCCTCAAAATGGCCAGTGCAGGTTTGATCGGATTATAGATACCTTGGTGATCGAGGTGGTTGAGAATTCGGAATCGTTATATATTGTTCCAGTTTATATTAACTGCAATCGATGGGAGAGAGATTTTGAAGCGGTATACGAAATGGGAATGGTATCTGGACTTAACAACCTCATGATTATTGGAGACTTTAATGCGAGGATCGGAAAAGACCAGGTGATCACGCAGCCGCGAAACAGGGAAAAATTTTGTTAACACGTATCGCAATGCAAAGGTGTCAATTATAGACGGGAAGGGCCTCAAAGTAATCAGAATGTGTCAAACGCTGCAGATGTCCATGCTAAATGGGCGTTCTATGGGTGATGAACTTGGAGAATATACGTCTATCAGAGGCGAATCGAGGTCAACAATTGACTACTGTTTGATTAAAGGCCGGTGGCATGACCTAGTATCTGACATGAGCATAGGGGAACTGATTTTCTCCGATCATATGCCCGTATCGGTTACTATTAAGGTATCGCGGATGGTTGAAGAACCGAAACTACAGCTCTTACCTAAGCTCAGATGGAAGGCTCACTTTGCACGTCAATATTTGAGTGAGATTGACAACAAAATGCTTGGCATAAATAACTTGTTGGATACAGAGCCTGTAACGGCTCTGGTAGAAATTATAAGGAAAGCGGCCGCACCTATGCAAAACCCGTCACAAAATATGCGAAGCAGAGAGCCTTGGTTCGACTCCCAGTGTGATGGAGCCAGAAAATGTTCATTCGCTTGTATACGCACGCTAAGAAAAACTGATAGCAGCTCTGCGAGAACTCAATATAGAGACGCAGTTTCAAATTTTAAAAAGCTATGGAAGTACAAGAAAATTGGCTTTTATCGAAAGTTAGAGCATTCTTGAGTAGTCGCACTTTCTGCTCACTCATAAAGCAAATAAATGGAAATGTTAACCAACATAGTATAAAAGTGGATTCATCGGCACTAGCTAGCTATTTCAAAGAACTGCTTTATGTACAAGATGGAAAGTCGGAAATTAGCTACGCTATGCCCCTTACGATAAAGCCCCAGGAGAAGATAGGATCTCCGACGAATTAAAAATGCCCTTCCAACCTTTATTGAGCAACTGACAATCGCCTACGAACATATTTTCAGCTCCGGTGCGATTCCAACTTCATTTAAAAAGAGCTTGATATTCCCAATTTACAAAAAAGGAACACAAACGAAAGCCAGCATTTATCGAGGTATCTCGTGTCTGAACGCAATTATGAAAATTTTTGCAGGAATACTACTGGAGAGAATTACGTCTTGGGTTAATCGCAACGATATCTTGAGCGAGTTCCAGTGCGGATTCAGGAAAGGCTACTCTACGGTCGATAGCTTATTTTCTCTCACCACAATTGCGAAGTCTTACATCCAAAATAAAAGAAAAATGTTCATATGCTTTATAGACTTTAAGGCTGCTTTTGATACGGTCAGTGCGCGAAGCCTCTTCTACAAACTGAGCAACCTAGGTATATCCTCCAAAATTATCAACGCCTTACAGAATCTATATGCCGACAACATTGCAACCGTGTGGGATGGATCAAAATTATCGGACTGGTTTGAAACGAATACTGGAGTTAAGCAAGGCTGTCTTATAAGTCCACTACTTTTCTCGCAATATATCGATGATATTGCAGAAATCCTACCAGGTGGTGTTTCCTTTGGCGGCCAAACCGTCAGAACGTTGATGTACGCTGAAGATATGTGCATCCTAGCGGAAAGCTCGCAAATGCTGCAAAATATGCTAAATCATCTAGGAAGCTATTGTGAGCAGTGGGGTCTGCAAATAAATACTGAAAAATCGAAGGTTATGTCCATTGGAGCACTAAGAAGCAGGCTAAGAGATGGGGAGAGTCTGCAAATAAATGGAAGAACGCTAGAGAAAGTGCGGTCCTACAAATATTTAGGCGTCACAGTGTCCGATAATATAAATTTCTCAGATCATTCAAAAGGGAAACTTGGAGAAGCAAATATTGCTATAAACGCTACATGGAGGACATTGCTGAGTAGAGACAACGTGAAGCCAAGTTGCAAATAGAAGGTGTTCCAGGCAACTGTAAGAAGCATCATGTGTTATGCTGCTGAAATTTGGGGATTTCTTAGATTCGATGAACGCTTTATGACGTTTTTCATCAAAAAAGTTTTCAATTTACCGCGGAATACGCCAAATTACGCGATTTATATAGAAACTGGCCTTCCAACTCTGTATACGTATACACGGCAACTGCATTTCAACTATGTAGCCAAGGTCATGAACATACCGGAGAAAAGACTGCCTAAGGAAATAATGAGTCAACTGCTTCTTGGGGAAACTCAGTTTTTGACGAACTTTGATTGGGACAATGTACAAGGATGGCGTCATACACAAGCTGAAGTCATAAGAATGCTTTGCAAAGAAGAGCTTCAAATCTTTATAAACCGAGCTAGACAGAGCACGGAAAGGTCCACTTATAAAAAGCTGACTCACAACCTGGGTCAATCAAACTATTTTCAAGAAAGGCTATTTCCTAGGCTAGGAACAAACTGCATTAGCAATATTTTTAAGGCGATGTGCGAAATGATTGCATTAAACTTTAGACCACACAGGAGGGACTTGAATGAAACCTGCTGCCTTTGTAATATGCGTGAGAAGGAAAATGCTGAACCCTTTATCGGCACTTATCCCTCCTTAGAGAGGTGCGATATCTCCACTTCCGTCGCATCACTTTAAACGGGATTGAACTCCAAAGCATTTTAAACGGACAAAATTGGCGCATCCTATCAGCATTTTTAGCAGAAGCCACCAGATATCGGCGACAATAATAAAAACATATATTCAAACAGAAGTGTTTGCCACACGCCGCGTTGCCAATTTAGCTATTTTTCCCACCAGATAAAGCTATTTTGTAAGCTCGAAAGCCGGAAACTATTCAGTTTTGCCGGAGCCTCCAATTCTTGCTAATTATTTAACGAATGCCAACTAAATTTAACCGGCGGGCATGAAGCAAATTTAATGCGGCACCTTCAAAAGAAGACATAAAGGCTTTTTTGATGATATCATTGTGAAAAAAGTTCCAAGTGTGACGAATAAACACCAATCAATGCTCAACTTGTTGAGTGAAAGATTGATTAAAGTGCATACGAGAAAGCATAATCAATGTTTTGCAGAATCGGTAAGTTTGGAAAAAATATGTCTGCTAAATATTTGTATTCATACATATGTTGCATGTATGAATGCAAGCATGGCCGTCCATTTGCGGCATACATACACATGTATATACATAGTATATGTATTTTTAAGCGTGCGATGTACTCGTGATTCATTTGAATGACAATCACTGAATTGCCTTATATACAAAAAGTCGCGGCGGTCATCTACGGTTTCATTTTAAATGAATTTTAAAACATTCAGCTTTTGTACTAAATGTCAATGTCAAATAAATAAGAAAAAATTACAATTTTTGAGCGACTTAACCCCAGAGTTTGAATGCAATAGCATTTCCAAGTGCATAGAGTAGACCAATAGCGAACTACAAATTAATGTACATATATGGTCTAAAAGACGTGTATGATGTTTTTATACCCGTTACTCGAAGAGTAAAAGGGTATACTAAAGTCGAGCAAATGTATGTAACAGGCAGAAAAAATCATTTCCGACCATATAAAGTATATATATTCTTGATCAGCATCAACAGCCGAGTCGATATAGCCATGTCCGTCTGTCCGTCCGTCCGTCTGTCCGTGTCCGTTTTGTCTGTATGAGCACCTAGATCTCAGAGACTAGAAGAGCTAAAGCAACCAAATTTAAAATGTAGACTCCTATTGTCTGCACGCAGATCAAGTTTATTTCAAATTTTTGCCACGACCAAAAAAAATGTTGAATAACTCCCACTCAACTCAATTCGCTCTTTTCATTTCGCCAGAGCCTTTCTATGTTTTGTGTGTGGGAGTGAGCTTTTGAAATAAAGTCGCACTGGACTTTTGTAATTCTTGTTGGTCCTTGTTGGTCTTTAAACCTCAAAAACACTTTGTCATCGAAAATTATTTTATAAATCAACCTTTTTTTCATACACTCAGTCTGTCCCGCATTTTAAACATTTTTTAGACGGTAAAATGCATTTGTGCTCAATCTAAAATTTTAATATTTAGATTTCGCCTCATGCTTTTCGTACGGTCAAACAAATTTCCCTCATGGTTTTCTTATTTATAAGCTTATCAAGCCACCCTGTAAGCTCAATGAAGTCTTTAAATGTTATGCTAGCTCTCTGCTCTACTCATTCTGATAAATAAAAGTCAGTCTTTGAAGTTATGACAAGAAGAGCAGACGTGTGTTTTCGGTATCAGCAATTTTGTACGTGACTAGTTGATTGTGTAAACACCGCCCAACCTGAAGTTTTTATGTGTTCACAAAAACCGCTTTGTGATTCAACATTTTGGCGCCCAACATGGGGCAGTGTTTAAACGTTTAATTAATTGTCACAAGTGCTCTGAATCGCGACAAAGATATTTCCACATACATAAATTACAAACTAACGGGAGGTTTGTACTGTCGCGTTACCCGTTGCATTCGCTGGTGCGTGTCTTTGCTGCCGTCCGCCAACAGAGAAGTTTCGCTGTTGCCTTCGCCACATGGATTCATCGCCGTTGCTGTCATAATCTGTTCTTCAGTGGCAGAGACTCATAATCATCGTTTTCGTCACACCTACACAAGCCTGTGAGCGACAGTGTCTGCCCAAGTCAGAGTACCGTTTTCGCTGTCGTTGGTGGACCGGCCAGTCGCTGCGTTTATCATCATTGGACCCACTGCCGTCTTCATTATCACACTTTCGCTATCGTCACTTTTGTTCGTGTAACAGACAGTCGCGACGCTTGATCGTCGCTGCAGTTATTGCCTTACCCTTTCGCTTATATTCGCTAACATTCTCATAAACACACACATACATTTTTCCAGTGTCGCTGACTTTACGGTTAGCTGCTGCTTCTCATCGCAGCTGCAGTCGCTGCCTTCGCCACTTCGTGTTGCTATTCGTCGCTGCTGGTATTACGGCAGAGGCTTGCGCGGATTCTGCCGCCAGCCTATTGTTTTGCCATCGTACAGTCTCGAATAATTTCGCATTCAATTATATCATGTCAAGCACGCTGGAAGACTTAAAACGCCAACGGGCCAACATAAAAGAAGTGTCTCTCGCATTAAGACCATGGTTGAGGGACAACTGGAGAAAGGCGTCAAAAAGAAATCACCCGCTGAACTTCAATGTCGCTAGGACATACTAGTCGTTCTTCAGGCAGTCGTTAACAGTGCAATCAGAGATCGAATCGTTAGAGCCAGCAGACAATGGACGCGCAGAGCTAGAAGACAGCTACGTGAGTATCAAACTGGCCATCAAAGAGATTTTCGGTGAAGACTTAAACTGCACAGTTCTTGAACACCCTGTAAGGATAGGCCAACCCTCGAGACTACCAAGATTAGCGTTGCCCACATTCGATGGCAACCACACAAATTACAAGAAATTTATTACTTCAGTTATTGAATTCATCAATCGCGAAAGTTTGTCAAACATTGACAAATTAAATCATCTTCTTAATGGTTTGCGGGGCTCTGATTTGGAAGCGATACAGGCCTTCCCAGTCACCAGTGAAAATTATCCTAAGGCCCTAGATATGCTGCGAGCTCGTTACGACAAAACAGCACTCATTTTTGGGGAAACCATTGCCATGATTTTCAGATTGTAGCCAGCCACCGTTTAATCGACAAAGCTTCCTCACTGTACAGCTCATTATCCTCATTAGGTTCTAACGCTCAAATTTCGGAAGCAATGCTGATCTACATAGTAATGGATAAATGTGACCAACAAACTCGTACTAAATGGCATTAATCGTTGGACTATGCGAGTTTGCCGTCTTGGAATCAATGTGTTGATGTACTCGAGCGGCACTGCCAGTTTTTAGTGTCAAACGGCCCAACTCAAAACCAAGACTTCAGGCCAGATAATTCCAGACGCACTCGATCTCCTACTAATGGTCAAAACGCATCCTTTGCCCTCATAAACGTATCGTGCGCGCATTGCTCGAATTCTGAGCACAAACTGATAGCGTGTGATAAGTTTAGAGCTATGGACCCATGCCATCGGTTTGATGTGGTAAAACAATACTAGCTCTGTATCAACTGTCTCGCCACGGGCCATCAAATGGCTGATTGTTTATCGAAAAATCGCTGCCGCACGTGTAACCTTGCTCACAATACTTTCTTGCATAGCAATGACACGCGACCAATCGCAGAAAGACGACCTACGGGTGACTCACCCCAACCAGTTGAAGTAACTACTCATGCTCATGCTCAAGCCGACACCCTCAAAGGGACCCAGGTCATTTTGGCAACTGCCATGGTCCTTGTTAAGGACTCATCTGGTTCCTACAGGCTTGGCAGAGCACTTGTCGATTCGTGTTCTTAGGTGAACTTTGTCACAGATTCAAAACATTACGCTTGCGACAAGGCAGGCTCGAAATCTGAATTCGCAGCATTGGCCAATCGCACACAGACATAAAATCTTGCTCCACAACATCGATCAAATCTCGAACTTCGACTTTCGAAATTGCGCTGGAACTCTGCGTCACACCACACATCGGTTATCAGCCTCACGCAGAAATGGAAATTTCAAACTGGAATCTCCCTGCCAACATTCCCTTAGCTGATGAAAGATTCTACAAATCCAGCCAAATCGACATGCTTCTAGGTACCGAAGCATTCTTCGACCTCCTTGTAGTGGGACAAACGAAACTGGGCCCTAATTTGCCGATGATGCAAAAGACACTATTCGGATGGATAGTCTCAGGGAAACACAATCCACCAAGTAACTCAGGATCCACCGTTTGTTTTGCACAAAGCATAACATCGATCGCCAACAATCTTAAGCGGTTCTCGGAACTCGAAGCAATCAACACACCCAGCAAACAGTCAAATCCCGAACATTAAATTTGTGAAGAGCACTACGGACGCATTGTTGTTAAAAGACAACTCTGGCCGACTCGGAAACTCGTTTGACATCGCTCGTCGTAGGTTCTTAAGTGTAGAGCATCGACTGTAGCGATCTCTTAAGGCCCGTTCACAATACATTTGTTTCATGAAGGAATACGAAGACTTACGTTTCATGTCGCTGGTGACAAACCCTAACCTATCTGAACCTCATTACTATATTCCACACCATCACTTACTAAAGCTAAATAGTGAGACCACACAGCTCAAAGTGGTTTTTGATGCCTCTTGCCGCACATCGAATCAAACCTCGCTGAATGACATACTGCTCGTTGGCCCGACGATCCAAGACGACTTATATATGCTGCTACTGCGCTTCAGGCTAGTTCGCTATGCTATATCCGCCGATGTGACTAAAATGTACAGGCAAGTATATGTTGACATAAACGATCGCAAGTATCAGTACATTCTTTGGCGAGCGCTTCCAGAAGACCCACTGGCTACCAACCTACCAACTCAACACGGTGACCTATGGAACTGCCTCAGCCCCACATCTGGCAGTACGCAGCCTCCACCATTTAGCTGATTTCCATCGTGCTGAATATCCAATGGACGCAGCAGTCAATACATCTGCATTCTATGTCGACGATTGGCTGACAGGGATCCTCTAACTGAACCCTCCCCGAGGGTGTCGGCTGGGCAATGGACACTGTATGCACCTCGGCTAAAAGCGAGCTATACCTAGTGTCACTTGCGCGTCTTGCACCCAGGAAATGCAGTGTCTAGCTAAGGCGAAGGCCAGCACTATCCAGCTTCAGTTGGGTAGAGTTGAGCCGGAGCCAT